>OZ026810.1:13715083-13844505 GCA_964023185.1 Macaria liturata | reverse complement strand
AAGCACGCTCAATCTTAGGCCATAGCCTTTGCTTACTATCAGACAAACTATGGCCAAATGCAAACCCGTACAAGTTAAAAAAAAGTGCAAAATATTTGGAATCATACATCTTAACCATTACTTGTATGCAAAAATTTGTCTGTAACAAAAATACTTACTTAAATGTCAATTGAAATAATATTTATGAATGTCATAAATTAGTAATTTTATCATTAAAAAATAGTTTTACAGAATAATAACATTTAGTCACTAAAGAATTATAAACAATTTCCTTTTAAATATGTTTAGGCAAATTATGAATTTGACGAATTGATTTGGCAGATGATTATAAATTCTTGGTCCCATACCTAAAATACTTTTCATAAAAAAGAGCGGTTTTACATGAAATAGGCTCACGCTTGACTACAACTTGTCTGATGTTAAGCGACGTTATAATCTATGATCTAGCGCGATAGCTTAGAAGAAACCCTCTCGACTTGAAGACCGACAAATTATATAATGGAATTGTACTGAGACAAACTGCCGGAATGTAATTCAGCATTTTAATTAAAACCCTCGAAAGCGCCAAAATGTAATAACTTTTGGGTGCTCGACCATTGACGGTGACCGCCTCGAGTTGCTATACGTTGGTAATCTATTTATTTATTTATTATGGCACACGCATACAAGTATTTACGATATCCTATACTATACGAAACTAGTTAAATAAATCAGCTGTTTCATACAAAAAACTCTTTACTGTATTATAGTTCCTGTAAGGCATGATTAAATTTAGTTGTAATAACCGGCTAGCACTTACGTCAATAATTATGTCGAAAATTAGCTCTACAAGTTACGGAAAGCTTAACTTACTGACTTAAGTGCTAGCCGGTTATTAAGTACAACTAAATTTAAAAAGCTCTTTGCCATGTCCCTAACAACATTTTTTGCGAAGTCGTAGGTAAATAAAAAGTGGCTTATATTCTAATACATAATCAGTTTCCTTAGTTACGGGTCAACCTAATGAAAGAAATTACAACCCAGGGGTCTTCAAATCTAGAGTAAATAGGTTTCTTCTAGGGAAGCGTGCTACATCTTAGTCTATAGTGGTGCTTAACATCAGGCAGGCTGTAGTCAAACGTAAGCCTATTTAATGTTAAAAAAAGCGTGTTAAAAAGTAGCCACGTTAGTTTAGACTTTAGAACTTTGAAAATATGAAGTCAGATTATCAAAGTTCTTATTTGAAGTTGACATTTAGATTCTTTGTTTGTGATGTGATGGTCTTCTTCTTATTATAGAATGAGAGTGGCCAACTCTGATGTCGAGAGTTAATCAAGCCGCCCTAAGGGCCTCTGACATGGCTTAAAGACATGTGATGTTTGAACAACAAGAACTGACGTTGTGGACTTATATTTAAACCACGTTTTGAAATAAGACTGTATTAAGTCCTATACATACTTCTTCTCTATTTTGTAATTTCTTTCTCTTGTGGTGTAGGTACATTAATAGTAGATTAGTAGCCGAGGGCTGCAGCCCGAGATATTTAGGCGCACGAGCATGTCATGGACAAAATCAGAACTTACTCGTGTTTCTTTTCGCCACTTCATGAACTTGTCGTAAGTTACCAAATATCTCTCTTTAAAACTTTCAGGCAAAATATTGCTAATTGCTGCCTTCAGCTTCCATTTTCATTGAATCAGGAGTGCAGCTTATATCTTCATCACTTGCAGAACTCATGCTTTTTTCCTTATTAGCATGTATTTATAAAAAAATCCCAGAAACAAACAGTATTTAAAGTGAAAGTTTTCTATTCCCGCCTTTTTTCATCTTTTTTTTCTGGAACGAAATTGAGCATCGCCCTTCGATATTTAAAATTGATGATACTCATACGAAGACAAGGTTGAATAGCGACGCGACCTCCTTTGTCTACTAACCGAGCTTTTTGAAAGAGTGAAAAGTTTTTTTTAAATACTTACCGCCCTAGGGCTTTTCTAGCTACATTATTACCCTAGAGCGCTAATTGGTTACTTACAAGCCCCATTTGGGGGTAATAAGGACCTACTTACCGAACATGAGAGATGTAAAGTTATATTCTATTCTATTTTCTCAAATAATGATTTATGTATTTTCTCGTTACCAGGTAGATCGTGACAGACACGCAGACATCACAACAACCGGACAAGTATTTATTGTATTAGCACATATTTAATACGAACTATGACTCTCTCTTGCAGTAAGTAAGAAGTTTTAGGGGAAAGTGTATAAAAGGGCGGATTTGAAATACATATTGCTTTTTCTTTTAAAATTACAGCTGTAATTAATCAAAGTTTGACTTACTTTTAGGTGAAAATTAGGGGCAAACATTTTTTTTAAGTAAATGTAAAAAAAAAAATTATTTACCTTATCAAAACTTAACCTACACATTTAAATTTTCATATATAATTTCACTTCATGTATAACAGATATTTACTATGCTGGTAGCATTACCGCGCTGTAATATAGTACCTACATATTAGGTGTGGAAAAGGACAGTAATATTATATGACAGAGATTAGTGATATGTCTAGAAAAATAAAAGAAAGTAATTTAAATCCGCCCTTTTATTTAATAAAATGAAGACTTATGAGCTTGCCATATCTAAATATTACCAAAGCAATTCGACTGACGAGAACTAACTTTGATTTTGGCTTTTCTGTTACGATTGCTTGAAAAAATAACTTATATACTTAATATTAAAGGAAAAATAATCAAAACCAACAGAAATCAGAATATATGGAAAAAAATAGTTTCGTGTCCAAAGTTCAGCTAGCGGCAGTATTTGTATGCGATTACCACTCGTAAAGCAACTGTCGGCAGTCGACGCGGTCAGTCCTTGGATGGGTGACCGAAAAGTGGCATTCCATTTGGGCGCTTCCGTGGGTCGGATGAAGCGTTAAATGTTAGACAAACAACCAGTGTTTGTCTTTATATGGCAGTTAAGTCAAAGACCGCAAGGGCGTCTAAAAACTCTCGATTTCAGAGTTGATCACTCTCATACAAATATAAAAAGAAGATTAAAAGTAATTTAATTTATGTAGTAATATTTTGTTGATGTTATTTTATGTAATTATTAAATTTATTTATGGCAGCTATCAAATAAATAAATATATTACTTTAATTTAAGCAATCGTAACAAAGTTAAAAAATGACTAACAAAGCAATAAAAAAGACAGCAATTTATGAGACAATCTAATAAATAAAACTAACAAAAATATATCGAAAAAGACGTAATTGTAAACTAAAATGGTTTAATGTAAATATGTTAGGTTATAATTATTATTGTGACAGATTTTGACCATTTGTATAACTCTATGATGAGCTTGGTTTTGAAATTCTGAACTCGGTGTCACTGCAACTGAATTGGTAAGAGATACAAGCTTACCATTTAGCAAGAGACTTGCTCGATCTGTCGTTAGAAAAAAAAACAATCATAATATGTTCTTAAGATTTGAATTTCCAAATCAATTTAAAAAGTGCATAAAATAAAACTTCAAGTCGGAAATCACATATACGAGTATATTATATTGAAGTTTGTAAATATGTTTGTTCCTTTCTCTCTCGTGTTCAAGTCGCTGAATCAAATTTGAGTAAATTTGTGATGGAGATAGATTACACCCTGAATACTAAGTTAACAACCAGGGGGCAGTTTTTTTTCTATTGCCTCCATAAAAATCTGAAATTATTTAGACTTCTATGGTTTTCAGAAAAAAAACGTCAACCGTGAATTCTTTTGGTGTTCTTTTTCTCTTTTTTCTTACATATTTCTGTGCCATTAAAAAAATACTCATCACAATTTCTTGTTTTTTGTAATATTTACGCACCACCTTATTAATTAAATTTATTATTTAATTAACACAATCACAAACATTCGAGATTATTTTTTGTCTTACTCTATCACTGAGGAAAGGCATGACGAAGAAAAGAGACAAAAAACTCAAAGAATTCACGGAGTAAAAATATGATGCCTTAATTACCTACAACTAACGTATTGAAATTATAGAAACGTAACTGGGTCAAAAAAACTGCAAGGTCAACCGCCACAACCGGTTGAGTTGGTACAACCCGTTAGCAACACAACTGCGACCAATCAGCATTCAGCTATTCTGACTTGTAACTATGGAGTTATGAATAAATAATTTGTATTTGAAATATGTAGTGTTTTTCCGCTGCGACTGCTCCTTAACCACTTTGGTTAGGAAGAGTTATATGGAGGAACACACCCGAAAACCACCAAGTTTGTTGTTTTTGAAGCCGGTTAAGGAGCAGTCGCAGCGGAAAAACACTACATATTTCTCCATAGTTTCATTTACGATGGATTTCCGCAAAGTAACGCCTGATTCAATGTCTTAGCATTCAGCTATTTCCGGTATCGTATCCAATCACGAACAAGCTTTGTATGAGGGAGAGAGATGAAATGTAGAAGCATTTTTTGACGCGACTCTAGTAAGGAGTTACAATTCTATGGTTTCAATAATTCGTAGCTTACAACTATCTATACTTTACATATAAATATAATAAATACTGAAGTAATAGGTAACTTTTCCATCGTAACGTTAGATTAGTAGCTTTAAAATTAGTGTTTCGATATAAAATATTATGTTAAATCAAAACGGGTTATTAGAAAAAGTAGTATTCAGTCGAAATGTGGTCAATAAGTAATCTATACTAATATTATAAAGCTGAAGAGTCTGTTTGTTTGTTTGAACGCGCTAATCTCAGTAACTACTGGAGCGAATTGAAAAATTCTTTTTGTGTTGAATAGACCGTTTATCGAGGAAGGCTTTAGGCTATATAACATCACGCTGCAACTAAAAGGAGCGAAGAAACAATGGAAAATGTGGAAAAAAACGGGGAAAATTATTCATCTTTGAGGGTTTCCGTTGCCTGCGCTGCGAAAACGGATCATGATATCAAAAAATATGTATGAAAGAATTATTCCTCTTGAAATGATCTTACAAAATATCCGCGACAGTATATCCAAATTCAAATTCAAAATTCAAAATTAGCTTTATTGTGTACCAAAATAATATAAACATACATAACAAAAGGACATAAACTATGGATATATACAAGTAGGTATCTCTTTGTCATTGTACAGTATTAATTTTATTTGTATATTATTTGTATACATATTATGTTTATTTGTAATAACTTAGCCTACTTAACTTTATATGTCTATCTTTTAAGGTTAACTCACTAGAACCGTTTTTATGGTAATAACTATTCCACGCGGACGAAGTCGCTGGCACAGCTATATAGTAACGTAAAAATATATCATCAAGAGAGAATTGTCGATTAATTGTCGATTCAGTCAGTTCTTGGATGGGTGACCAAAAATTGACAATCAATTCATTAATTTGGGCGCTTCCGTGGCTCAGATGACAAGTTAATGCATTTTTTTCGGATTTTCATAATGCCGCAGTTGTTAAATCAGGGGCACCTAGGGCGGTTTAAAAACTCGACACCAGAGTCACTCAAATACAAAACTTATGCGAATTTTGTATCGCGTAAAATATAGTACGAGTATGTATTATATCCGTTATCTAGTACCTATGATACAAGCCATAGCTTAGTGTGGGGCTAGATGGCGCTGTGTGCAATGTCCTGAAACATTTATTTTATATATTTACATTAATTTGACCATGTTTCGACTTAATATACATTTTCCAAATAACTCTGGTTAAGATAAGTATATTTTGGAAGGCTGAACATATCCACGGGAAAGTTATGGTTGTATTTTAGTTTTTTATTTAATAAATTAATCAAATTGGTGTTGAAAAGTAAATAAAGACAGTAATTTTAATGATCGTGTGTGTCGTAAATTAATGTTATAATATAATTATGTAATATTTTGGTTTGATTTTGTGACAATTTTGTTATACAGGGTTATTGATAGATAATTAGTAGCGTTTGATAAGTCCACTTGATCCATTAAACACGTTTAGCGGTATTTTACTAGAAAATATAAACGTTTAATGCGTTTAAGGAACGTTGTGCAAGCCGGATGTGTGCAGTAATAATAATTGAAAACGGCTTGATAAATTCTCGGCACCAGAGATGGCCACTCTCATTCGAAAAGAAAAAGATTGAGAACGTTTGTTCTACAATTTTATGAAATATAGCTTCACTCTGTCGCTGGTCGACGAAATTTTGTATGAAATTTATTGCATTAAGAAAATTTCCAAAATTCGTAGAACAAAAGTTGTTTTTTTATTGACAAAAAACTAAGAAGAGTTTAACTTCCTTTTTTGAATTCGGTTAAAAAAAAAGAAAAACTATACGTATAACTTCTTACCACCACAAAATCAAATTAAAAATACTTCTTTTTAAAGAAAAGTTTATAAATATTAACTCGGTGACCCTGTATATAAATAAGGTATTATATAATTACTATTTACTTACTTTATTTAGTAGATATATATAAGGGAATCAACTAATTTTGATGAAATTATTTATCAAAACGTTTATGTTTTTGATAAATAAAATTTAATAAATGCATTCGGCAATGAAAATTAAATTAAATCCAGGTGTTTTTTTTTTTGTTTTTATGTAAACCGCATCCAAGCAAGTTGATGTCAAAATCAAAGCTTTTTAAGTTTTATTTAAGTTAGTACGAAAATTGCTCTTAAAATTGTATTTTTTATTTTTAAAATAGGTAGACAAAATTAATATAAAAAAGCATTTGTGTAAAATTTTGAGGTCATATTTTTAAATGTAATTTGACTGTTAAAATTTAAATCCAAATGTATAAAATTTGCGGAGAACCGCCAAACATAATATAAAAAAGCACGCTGTTTAATTTAGAATCTCCTTTTTTCGAAGTCTGATAAAGGATCTTCTTGTCTAATATCATAAAATGTGACCTCAAAACTAACATCATTTTTAGCTTTATATTCTGACAGCTGTATTTAATCACATATTTCTTTATATTTAAATTTATAGTTAAACAAATGGGGATATTAAAAGCAATACACATTTTTTTAATGTACTATAAGTTTTATTTTATTTAAACATTTGACCAGCAAATTGCCTGAAGCGACATTTTGGAATTTATAGAAATAATATATAAAAAAAATATCAGCTGGATAAATTCAAAGTGAGTGTGAATCGGTTCTTATCTGGTAAGCACGCTCCATCTTAGACCATAGCCTTTGCTTACCATCAGGCAAACTATGGTCAAGTGTGAACCTGTTTTAATTAAAAAAATATGCCCATTTTATAGTAAACACATATTTGAGGTTGTAGTATACCTTTAGTGCATTCCTATACATTCGCACTGATCGTATCATTATTTGCTTAGCCATTTATCACTAGTCAAGTAATTTTGTATTGTAGTCGGCAAAAATCAATTTGATATTATATCACTACAATGGTACTGGACTACAGTCAAGCCATGTCAGAGGCCCTTAGGGCGGCTTGATAAACTCTCGACACCAGAGTTCGATAAGAAGACTACTTAGTATAAAGCAAAGTCGCTTCCCGCGTCTGTCCCTATATCTGTATACATGCTTAGGTCTTTAAAACTACACAACGGATTTTGATGCAGTTTTTCAAATAGATAGAGTGATTCAAGAGGAAGATTTATATGTATTATAACGCGTTACTCCTCACAAATGACTCCTCTTGAATTTCCTCATGACTGAGGGTCGTGACTCCCCCGCAGAATTAATTCACTAGAGGAGTTCTCTTATGCAGATACATCGTGGTGGGCGCCCAGCTTCCACGGTTATACCTAGATGCTATTAAATAATATTAAATTGATTTTGCCACTTCTTTCCTACATAAGTTGATTTTGTATGGTTTTCATGACATATCTTTGAATTGGTGATTTTTTCATTAGACTGACATTGATTGTGAGCCTTATTTTTCCTATGTTCGTTTTACTACTTTATGATAAACTTACCATCAGATTGCCTGATTGCTTTACTGTATGTATAAACATATCTTTGTATGAGTCGTATTTTCTCATGAATGAGGGTCGTGACTCCCTCGCAGAATTATTCGTTAGGGGAGTTCTCTTGGGCAGATACATCGTGGTGGGCACCCGCCGGTGACAATATCACATACATAATAATTCGAATTGATGACCTCTTCTATTTCAAAGAGTCGGTTAAAATATTTCTGCATATTTTTGCACATGCGCCACAGAGTAGTAAAACGAAACAATAACTTAGTTAAATTTTATTTTAAAAGGTAGACTAATAAAGTAAAAAGCCTATATTTAATTTGATTTTATTTAGTGAACTTGGTAGCGTTAAGGAATAGTGTAACTTATTATTTTGTAATGTCAATTTCTGATACCATTTTGTTGTACATTTTGAATACAGATAATAATTTATGTATTCTATATTCGATGAAATGGTTAACAAAAATAGGCAACACCACATATTATGAAAAAAAAATTGCGTGCAGTTTTTGTATATTTTTTTCTTTATTTCTTGTGTATTGTTTGATTGTGTAAAAAATTAGAGGCTAGGATTTTTATTTATAGAAACGTCAATATCAAATTATGTTATTTGTATTTTTTTATATTCGAAATACAGTATGATTTATTGAATGGATTTTTTTTATTTTGTGTGCAATATAATATATGTATTTAAAATCATTTAAGGTGTCATACTTAGTTTGTATGAAATTTCGCTCGGGACACTACACGTTATCTTAATATATGTATTTAATATAATATTTACACATATTTACACAGACTAATTTGCAATAAAGTTTATATTGTCTATATTAAATGAACTTTCAGATGAAAAAACTCATTTCTTTTTAAATTTCAGTAATTTTTTAACTCTACTATCAGACGAGGCAATTTAGACGAATGTTTGTGTAGTCTCAAATATTGTATTGTTAAAATAGCTTTGTCACATATCATATACTTTATTTACATAGGTACATATATTATGTTAGGGTTAGCTATAATTGACTATAAATTAGTTGAAATCATTTCCTTTTTGTATTTAATTTAATTTTAGGGTAGTAATACTTGTATATTATATTTGTAACATCCAATTTTGGACCAGAGTTCAGTATTATTTATTAAATTTAAAAAAAAACGGCGCCTATTCTGACGGACCTCGCATATTACTATTTTTATTTATTTATTCATTTCATGATGATGATGATTTTACGTCGAAAAGGTATTATATTCTAAGATAAGAAAACAGAGCAAAGTAATGTCCGAACGCTAACATTGTTCATTTTATTATTGTTTTATGGGTACCATTGGTAAATATCAGATTTATACCTATTCCGTCGTATTACAAAACGTGGTTTAAATATTAGTCCAAGACTTTGAAAATAAAAAGTGGGCTCTTGTTGTTCAGACATCACATACAAGCAATCAAAATGTTAGGAACTTTGATTTAACATTAATACATTGTGACAGTTTGGTAATTATGACAGTAGACAGACAATTTTCGAACAACTAAAACGGACTTGGTCTAGACTAATATTTAAACCACGTTTTATAATAAGGCCCACTGAGTCTCGGAAACATGTGTTATGAATAGGAAAATATCAAATATAAATTACTTACCTAAATAACACAATTACTTAATAAATATTAAAACAAGAGTACCTACATATATCGTATGTCAATTTCATAAACAGAACTGTATGGTGTTTCACAAATTCGGACCAATCGTAGAACTCCTTTTAACTTATGATTGGTGGATAACTGTTATTGGTTAAAATAAGTCAGTTTTGACGTCTTTAATTGGCGTTTCGTTTCCGAGCGGAAACGTTTCGAATTTGTGAAACACCCTGCAAAAACTTGTAACGTATGTTAAAATCTTTACGTAACTTTTAATAACAGTATACACCAAACCACAGACTTACAACATAACACCCAAATAATGTTATACATCCAGACGGTTTCTTGTTGATTTAAATTGGATTTCTACTTGGATTATATTAAATTATAAGACGAGCACATTTTACATGTATATTGAAATTGTTTTTCAAAATTGTAACTTCTAAGCCAAAATAATTTTTAATACTTGTTTAATTTAATTAAGTTACTAGAATTAATTACTTATTTTTATGTCAAGCTAAACGGGGAGAAGCCATCGGCAACCGAAACACAGTTATAAACTAGTTCGGATGCCTTTGGATTTTCATACAATGTTATGCCATAAGTATAATGCAAAATAAACAAATTTCATTTCATTAATTTTGCTTTAAAATTTAATAGACGTTTCTGATATGTACTATGTATCCGTTATCTAGTACCCAGAAATCAAGCGTTTGCTTAGTATGGGGCTAGATGGCGCTGTGAGACACATCCAGGAATATTTATAGTTAGAACTGTCAAATTAGACTTAATTTAAAATACGGTTTGTCAGAATTGGCGTCTTTATTGGATCTTTTGAATAATTAGATCAAATTGCAACTGTGTGAAAGTAGATGATAGACTGATGGGGAATGGAAGTGTGTAAATATAATAATATGTTGGTAATTCTGTTTGTTTTATTTATATAACTAGCAGCGCCCCGCGATGTTACATAGACCAGACATTTTATTTTTCTATTTGAATGCTACATTATCACTGATTAATATAGGATAGTTTAAATGTTCCGAACGTCAAAATTAAAAAAAAACGAATGTCCATCCGTGCGAAGCCGGGGCGGACAGCTAGTCATAATGTTATAAAGGCGAAGGCGAGTTTTGCATGAGTATGTATGTTTGTCTTCACGCTCTGAACCGATTTAGAAGAAATTTGGCAAGGAGGTAGTTGATTCTGGATTTACGCAGGCTACACTTTATTCCATAATAACGCGAGCGAAACCGCGGGCATCCGCTAGTAATATATTTTTAAGGTTTTGTCTACTGTCTACCTATTTATAGAATTTTATTAATAAAGTAAATCAACCATTAATCAGCGCTTTGCCTTTACGTTTATTGTACGGACGGCAAAGCTTTGGAACACTTTACCAGAAGCTGTGTTTCCTGCGAACAACAATCCAGGGGTCTTCAAATCTAGGGTTAGTAGGTATCTAGTACCCACGACACAAGCGTTAGCTTAGTGTGGGGCTAGATGGCGTTGTGTGCAATGTCCCGGAATATTTATTTATTTATTTATTTTATTTATCTTCTAGGTAAGCGTGTTACACCCTAGTCTGCAGCAATGCTTAACATCAGGCAGGCTGTAGTCAAACGTACACCTATCCCACGTAAAAAAAACCTAGATGAGATAACGCAGATGGCACATACAAAGGGAAGCCTATACCCAGCAGTGAGATGCAGAGCTGTAGATGATGATGATGAATAAAATTAAACACCAATATCAAACGTCGTACTTTTATTCTTAAAATAGAGAAATTTACGTATAATTATCACAATTACCCGTTAAATATTAGTGCTAAAATTAGTTTATGGCCAAATTCAGTTTAATAGTAAATAGACGAGAGAAGAATCAATTTTTTTTATTTAAAAAAAGGTTGGTACTTACCAAATATTTATTCAATAAAAAAACTAGATCTAGAATAAGCTTATGATTTCTTAATTTAGTTAAATGGTACATAGACGTAAGAAGAATCAAATTTTTTATTAACTAAAAGGTTAGTAAACTAATTTTTTTTTTTTAAAAATCGAGATTTTCATAACTACTTAACCGTTTATAGAAAGAGGGAGGTATAAGACTTTAACTGAACCACTTAAAATATTCTAATGACTATGACAAAATCTCACTGGGGAATCCAAAACTTGACTACTTAGTTTATTTTAAAGAAAAAAATATACAAAAGCATGAGAAAAAGCAACAAAAATTAAAATAAATTGGTTGCCAACATTTTTGGAAGAGTAAAAGGGATAGAGCTATTTTTTACCATGGTAACTTTTACTTTTTAATTTTTATTGCATATTTTTATTAAACCTTATTAAAATCAGCTAACTAATATGACTAACAAAATCTCACAAGTAATTTTAAGAAAACAATAATATACTAAAAAACACACTAAAAGTACGTACATACTACCTTTACTCCTAATTTTCATTGTTTTTATTCTCAACATACCTAATCCGTTATTAATTATGCCAAAAACCACTATTCTTAATTAAATCAAAGTTTTCATAACACAACAATGAAATAATAGCAGCATAATAATAGCACGAACTGTTGTAGGTATAGTAAAACTAAAAAAACTAAGAAAGATTAAGTAACTAATTGTATCTCAAATTGTAGAAAAAAAAACTATTTTTACAAAATATTTTTTTATGTTAACCACAATATCATTGAACTTATTTTATTGGTTTCCTAGAGTTGAAAATCTAGTGTGGCTCAGCGGTTCCAGTGTCTGCTTTTCATCCAGATGCACCCTGGTTCGAATCCGGCCCTACACCAATGACTTGTATTTTCAAGTTAAGTGTGGAAGGAATACATCGTGAGGAAACCCACATGTGTGAGGACAACAATATCCGTACATGTGTCTTCCGTGGAAAGACCTGGGCGCCCACCACGATGTATCTGTACAAGAGAACTCCCCTAACAAATTAATTTTGCGGGAGAGTCCCAGAGAGAGAGGTAGTATGAGGTCTTAGGAGTTTCATATGCTAGTTTTTATCCTGAAATAATGCGAGCGAAGCCGTATCTATTAAAGATCTCTCGTATACATTAAAGATGTCTGTGTTGAAATATAATTTATAATTATTTTTAGATTTTATCTTAGTTTTTGTGTTTTACTATAAAACAGTTTGTACGAAAATGAGAACAATAAAAAAATAAACAGCAAAGCAAAACTTAATTAATTAGAGAAAATCATAATCCTTAATAGAGATCATCTAAAACATTATTTTACCCAAAAATATACAAAAAAACTAATATTATTTTTAGCGTTACCTAATTTGAAATTTTAATCAACTTTTACATTTAAAATTAAATATAATACTCTCAGAATGTCATAATATTTTTAGAGGCAATCAAAACTGCAAAAAAGCCGTACCAGGAAAAGCCTTTTTCAATGAATACATTTTTTATTTAAATTTTGTCTCCAATTCTGTTTTTTGCCTTTTATTTTATCACATTTAACAGGTACAACTACGTGACAGATTCAGTCTCATTTTGGTTTAGTTTATTGTCAATTTTAAGTATTTTATTATTTATTTTACATTTATACTTGTGCCAAAAGTGTTGTGTAATTTCCATTGGATATGATATGGCTATTTTTTGTTAATATCCTCAAGTTCTTTACTAAACGATTTACTGATCTTTTTTTCTACTTTCTGATAATTTGTTTTTGTTTTCCGTCGTATCGTTGTTATTCGTCACTGTCAGTTTTTCTAGAAGAATCATTCTGAAAAGAAAAAAAACAAAGATTATAAAAAATTATTCAAGCCAAATATTGTAATTGACAATGTTGCTATGTGTAAAAAGTATTTTAAATTTTATTGCATAGTATTTTTTGGTTGCAAATTATTTTTAGTTCAATCAAAAACAAAAACAAAAAGAAATATATGCAAATAAAATTTTGAATACTTTTTAAATCGAATTTTAGTTCAAGTCATAAAACCAAAAATTAAACACAATTGAATGCAGTCAAAATTTATAAAAAAAAACAAACGAAGTTTATTAGAAACTACAAATCTAGCTCATGTGTATAGTTGCCACTTATTTTTTTTACTATGTATATACATAGTACATACAATAACATACAATACAATCGTCATGTCATATGGTGTAAAATTTCTAAGATTCTAATTTTCTTATTTATCCCATGAGTAAGGTTTAATTAAATTATATCGAGACCACTCAGACCATCTTTAGGTTTTTTAAAGTTTTTCTTAATGTTTTATTTGTAATAGTTATAAGTAGTACAATTCTTTTTTTCTGTTTTTATTCTTTGGTTATTGTTGTAAAAAAACTATATTTAAAATAAAACGGTAAAAAAAATAAAGACAGATAATAATGATTCAAATAAATTGATAATGGCAAAGAGGAAATATGAGAAAACGACCATTAATCAACTTAAAGAAAATTATTTAATTTGACATTTAATTTAATTTAAAATTTTTAATTAATTTGACATTTTATTTTACTCTGACATTTTTACCATTAGAAAAAATGTAATAAGTACTTTAGACATGTTTAAAATCTTTTAACTGACATAAATATTTTTTGTAAGACGAGACAATAGAATTACTAACTGTAAACTTTTAGTTCATAAGTTGAGTATTTCTATTGATGAATAAATGATTATCTTATCTAATCTAGTAGCTTTTCTACTTACCCGGGCGTTTTCTTAACTTCTACAATTTCTTCCGAGGCTATAGAGACTTGTTCCTCGTCTTTTTCCGAATCTGACGCAGAATTTTGTTTACTCTTCTCGTTTTCTTCTGTCTTTATTCTTTTGGCTTCATTAAAAGCTATGATATAGGTTTGGTCAACTTTGACACCGGCATGTTTGACTTGGTCTATTTTATTTTCTTCAACCCTCAATTTGTATGTAGTCGTTTGACTTTCATTACCTGTTACTACTCCATGTTCTTTAAGCAGAGCGATCTGTTTTCGCGTCATATTTGGTATTTGGATTTTCTTCACTCGACTTTTAGTTGGTCTTGGTTCAGATTGCTCCGATGTCAATGTTTCTTTATCGCTTGAAGATTCTTCCAAGTTTTCTTCGGAGTACGTAAATCTTTGTAAATTCTTCTTTGTTCTTCTTCTTTTGGCTTCATTTAAAGCCATTTCGGCCGTGTATTTATTGACTTTGACATCAACATGTTTGAGATCGTCTATTTTACATTCTTCTACCCGCAATCTGTACATCGTCTTTTGACTTACACTGTCTGGTTCTATTCCATGTTCTTTGAGTAAAGCTAGTTGTTTTCGTGTCATATTTGGTATTTTGACATTCTTTACTAGTGTTCTGACTTTTGCTGGTTTTCGCAAATTCGTTTCTACGGATGTTTGAGGGGGTTTAGTTTCTTTATTGCTTGACGATGTAGCGATTTCTTTTGTTCTTGGAATGGGTAATAGCTCTTCCAAAGCCTTTTGTATTACAATAGCAGTCTCGTTAACAATTTGTGGGTCTAGAATGCCACTAGCTTTTTCAGTATCCATATAATCAATATGTTCATTAGTAATAGCTGATATCGGATTTGACTCATTTGTGTACTCAGTGATTTCGGTTATATTGGCATCAATGTTTGTTGCAAGTTGACCTATGTTATTATTTTTTGAAACTTCATTTGTTATATCTACACCTCCTTTAGAAACATTTGACTTTTCTTTGTTTACCGGAGTATTTGTTGTTTGCATCGATAAGCCGTCAAATATAATTCGATCAATCGCTTTAAATACTTCACTTAATGCTAAAGCTTGCAATGCAGGTACTTTTGTAGGAAATATGAATGATTTCGTAGGGATTTCTGTTTTCTTAAGTTTTTTCTTTATTGGGAAGTACCAGGGACGGCTTGCTCGAGATTCAGACTCTGGAGTTAGATCAATTATGTTATCTGTTTTTTCTCCTACTGCTGTATTATCTATATTAGCAGATTCCTGATCCCTTACGTTAATGTTAGTTATTTCAATATGTTTTTCGATAGTTGAATCGTCCTTACTTGTAAACGCTTGATCAGGTAGGTTATCTTTTTCTTTATTATTTCCTTTAACTGTATCATCATTGAAGGTATAATTCTCATCAGTTAGTTGGATACCTTCTGGTTGATTAACCTTTCTTATCTTGATTGGTATAAGTTTCGTCTTTCTGACTACCACCTCGCTGGAGAACAAATATATTTTCTATTTTAGTATTTTTACTATTTACCTATTTTGAAGAATTCCAAGCCATAGATGATATAAACAAACAGGCAGTCTTGAAATACACAAGCAAATGAACAAGATAAGGAAGACAGAAGTGAATGCAGACTTGTATCTTGTATCTTCTTTCAATCCATTTACGAAAACCAAATGTGCAAAATATTGAAAACAGTGCAGGATATTAAAAATACTTCGATGAACATAAATTAGAATTAAGCGTTTTAGTAGGTACCACAGAAACACCACACATGTTTCAAGCAAACACCACACAAATTTCAAGAAAAAAAATAGTGCACTAAATCTAGAATTTTAGAATTTATTTATTTTTTACCTTAAAGATAACTTAATTAACAGAGTTTTAAATTTTATTTCAATTAACCTTAATGTAGAGTTACCAGTGACTACTGCACTAGGTACCCCTGAATGTTTAATTTGAATATTGTCTTTTCATCACTATGTATGTAAGCACGGAAGACACATTTCAACACCAATTAAACCTAATAGTGTTCAAGACCAAATCACCATGGAAGAAACAGATATGAATATAAGTACAAGAAAAATCACACTAAAAGCAATTTTAAAGTCAAAAGATTCCTTCTTCATGCTTATACGACTAATCAGGGTGTTTCACAAATTCGGAACGTTTCCGCTCGGAAACGAAACGCCAATCGTAGGACTCCTTGTACTTTTGTGATTGGTCTCTCTCTTGAGTCGTATTCCTCATGACTCCCCCGCAGAATAAATTAATTAAGGGCACCCAGGTCCTTCCACGCAAGACATACGTCCTCGGATATAGTGGTCCTCAAACATGTCGGTTCCCTCACGATGTTTTCCTTCACCGCTAAGCGAATGCACACATAACTTGAAAATACAAGTCATTGGTGCCAGATTCGAACCAGGCTGCGTCTGGATGAAAAGCAGACACTGGAACCGCTAAGGCACACTCGTTTTTTATGATTGGTGGACGACTGTTATTGGTTAAAATAAGTCAGTTTTGACGTCTTTGATTGGCGTTTCGTTTCCGAGCGGAAACGTTCCGAATTTGTGAAACACCCTGCTGATTAGATTTTTGTCAATTATGGTACCTATTTAAAAACTTACTTGTCCCTTATCTCCGCGTTGAGTTCTATCTCCCGCCGTTCAGCCAGGACCGTTTCTATACGTTTCACTATTTCCACATGAGAGGGCGTGTCTAAATTTAGTTTGTATCGCATGTTGAATATGTGTATTGCGTGATTCACGAATCTCATGATTTTTTCTGCAGGCTGAAAAAATAGTTATGTTTATGCTTTTTTTGTGAGGAGAAACAACGACCCTCGATAATGAGGAATTGTCATAAAAAAATTAGATGAGATAATTTTTGTGAGTATATCGTATCAACATTATTATCTACAAATGACATGTAATTCTGACAAATTATTAATAAAAATGGTTATCTGTTTATTTACAGCGGGTTTCGTCCCAAGCCAAAAATTTTAATGAATGAATGATTTATTGTTATTTAGAAAACTAGTTTGCAGTCCTTGCTAGAAAAACTAGCCTCGTGTACAACTTGATATTTTATTATTTTGCGTGTTTAATGAAACAGACAAACAGATAAAAAATCAAAAAACTGCTGTAACGCGTTCTGTTATGGATTTAAAATATATCCAAAAATGTTTTTTTAAATATCTTCTATGTTCAGATTTTTGACCCTCTTCAGCTTTATTATATACATAGATAGATATATCTTTAATGCACACCAAACAATAATAAAAACTTAAAGAAACTAGAACTAATTTAATGTACATTGGGCGGCCTTATCGCCTTATGGCGATTCCTTCCAGGCAACCTTTGGATGGACAGGATTTTGAATTATAAATACATTATACGTACAAAAAAAAAATATTTTACCTTAGCGGAGCACACAAAGTACATAATATCGAGATCAGAGTTGATAATCTCGAGTATACATCGCAGCACTGTGTACTTGTAGTCGTCGCGTAGTACTACCGTCTCACTCTTTGGTGCCGGTTCGAATCCTGCAAGTAGATAAGTATATAAATAAGTAAGACCGAATGAGAGGGGCCAACTCTGGTGTCAGAGTTTTCACACCACCCTAAGGGTTTCTCGTCTTCATATTATCGAATATAAGTGGCCAACTCTGGTGTCGAAATTTATCAAGCAGCTCTAAGGGCTTCTGACATGGCTTAACGACTGCTGTAGACAAACAGCCGGGACTTACAATTTACCGTGTTATGTATTACATTATGTCAAACTATTTTATTAAACTTTGTCGGTGTTCAAGTCGAGAGTAAACCGGTTTCTTCTAGGCAAGCGCGCTAGATCGTAGATTATAACGTTGCTTAACATCAGGCAAGTTGTAGTTAAGCGTGAGCCTTTCTCATGTAAAAAAACAAAGAAAAAAATTTTACTATGATAATTTATCTATTGACAATAATTCAAAGTGTCTATCTTCAAAACCCACCTGGCGGCAATATCCCCGGCGGGACCAGGCACTTTAACCATTCCTGGCACTTAGTTTGTGATGTCACGTTTTGTATCATCTCTGACGTCACAATCTGTTTCACCTGTGACGTCACAGCCTGCGTCTTTTGTGACGTCACAGGTTTGGGCGCTTCCTGCTTCGGCTGCTTCTTGCTTTTAGGTTCCTTGGTCTTCTTTGGTGCGGGGACGTGGCCTAATCCTGCTCGTGACACCTGTAGGAATATTAATAAAATAAATAATTATATATTTCGGGATAGTACATAGTGCATAGCGCCCTCTAGCCCCCATATTAAGCAAACACTTGTGTCATGTACGTATGTGTGTGTGTAGCTAATGAATATAAGTTCGCGAATTTCCGAAAGTAGTAGAACAAGTTGTTGTTTCTACTTAAGTGGCCCTTAAAGGGTTATGCCATAGAGTATAATATAACAGGAATAGAGAGCCATCTAGTGCAATTTTAATGCCAATCAAATTGAAGCGCTCTCTGGAAATCTGCACTAATAACAATACACTACATAGCTATGTATAAACCAGTTTATTTAGATATTTTTTGACGCAAGCGCTAGTCGGTTCTTATTCTTACTTTTTTTAACATACTAACCAGATCTAGCGGCAGTGTGATTGGTTCAGTGATGCCTTCCCCGCGGGCTCCGAGCGCGCCGCCCCTCCAACCCATACTCTGCATCATTCTGGAAGTTACAGAGAGATACAACTGATGTAAACTGCCTATCCTTAACTGTAGGTGTTGACGATGATAATAATTAAAATTAAAATATATATATATATATATATATATATTCTAAATGCAACAAGAGTATAATTCTTGAAATACCAAAAAGTAACTTCGTACGTCCGCACGCCTCGAGCGCTAGATTCGAATTGCCGTCCGTTACGACGAATGTCACGCCCTTAGAGAATACATAACTAAAGTATAGAGCGCGCACAACGAAGTGGGAACAGTAGGCACAAGTGAGAACAAAACGACGACCCCGCCGCGAGCGCTTGTAGTCGTAGCCGAGTATTAGGAAAGTGCATTTCTCGAGAGATTTTTTTCAAATTTGTGTACTAAAATGGTGCAGTTCGATTCGACCTTGTAAAAACGATACTAGAAAACACACAAAATTGAAATCTAGTATCACATTTCATCGGTAAGTCGATTATTATACTTATTTTTATGAAAACTAATCCGGAATCGCGGGGTTGAAGGAGACGTGGGAGGCGGGAACGCACAGCCTCGCCCGCGCACCGCACTCCCGCCGCATGATTTAGAGATGGGACGTGCGTGACTACTTGGGACTTGTTTATTTTTTATAAATAGGTGATTGGATTCATTTTCGATATTTATCTATAATAATTGCCAAAATATAGGCATTATATTATAATTCTATTAATGGTTAGTTTTTAAGGTTGACCATGTTCTGTTGTTTTTATGGCATTTGTATAAATAATAACATTTATTAATGGTTTGTTAGTTTATATTCTAAGCTCTTTATATTTTAGTTTAAAATAAAATATTTTAAAAAGTACCTAACAACATTTTTATTGGCATACATATCCAATCACATTTTATGTAAAGTATTGCTAAAAGATCGATTACTTGATTTCTCTGTACAAATGTCGTAAGTCTTACGTAGAAAAACTTAAACCTGCACTGGCACTAACTCTATAAAACTAACATACCTGCTTATACTTTTAGATGTTATCGCACTAAATATATTTGTACTTTTTTATACCGCGCTGAACCTGCATCTATCGACAACAAAATGAGTTTGCGTTACCCGCGTGCCCCTCCCTAGTAATCGCCAACATACATGTATAAGTGGCTATACTTCATCTGCCTACGACGCGCACTGGGCGTCTAGTGCGGTGCTAGCGCTCTATACTTTAGTTATGTATTCTCTAAGGTCACGCCCCACCAAGCGGTCACCAGTGTGGCCAGTCGATGAAATATTATTTACCGGTAAATAACCGGTAAATTTAGGGGAATTATTAGGAAACCTTACACTATCATGGTTCTTTTATAATGCTGAAGTTCATTTCTTCGCCAACAAGAACTCTTAATCATATTTTTTGTTGACAGAAGTGGAAGATCTTGTATTGCTAGAACAAACTATGATTTGCGGAAGACGCAAAGCGGGAAAAAGTCGCGACGCGCTTAAAGAGGTTGATACATTTGCTAAGTTTCAAACGAAAATAAATATCAGCATTTTTCATAGATACTTAAATTTTATCAAATTCTGTAAATATCACATAAATTCAAAAATCACAGATAAATTTAAATTGATAACTTGATTTTCTGAAAGTTCGTTAAAAATACAGTTCCTAAAAATCTTTTTTTATATGACGTTAGTTACATTTACTCGTAGTTAGTCCTGCTAAGTTGCTAATATATTTTTTTACCACGTATAAAACAAATACGTGTATAGCGGTTAAGCGTTAACTTAATCCATTCCACTCTGATATAATAAAGGCAAAAATCTGTGCGTGTGTGAGTGAGTGTATGTTAATTACTTCTTGTCGTTCAAACGGGGAACCGATTTAATTAAAATTTTATATAGAGGTAGTTTAGCCTGGATTAACACATACATAAATAAAAATAAACAAATATTTCAGGACATTGCACACAGCGCCATCTAGCCCCACACTAAGCTAACGCTTGTGCCGTGGGTACTAGATAACATACATAGGAAACTTTTGTATATTATATATACTATTAATTATTATTATAATCTAGCATATAAATAAGTCTTACTTGAGCGCCTTATCGCTCTGCACAGGTTGCGCGAGCGCAGCTTTCAGTTTCTCTTTCACAGTGTTAGGTCGTTGTATGGAGGAGCCGCGCGGGATGCGGTCTATCTTCAACTTAGCCACCAGTTGGGCCGCTCTGAAATATATTTAATATTAATACTAGTAACAAACGTATTTATTCTTCTAGTCTGACTTTAAAAGAAGAAAAAGTGTTAAAACTCATTTTGTAATTCTTTTTGTACGCTTCTTCTTATCGAAGAAGTGTGACCAACTCTGTTGTCGAGAGTTTATGAAGCCACCCTAAGAGCCACAACCGGGACCTACAATTTAACGTGTCATCCGGAAGCGCCCAAAATGGTATGCTACTTTTCGGTCACCAAAAAAGTTTATGATAGTTTTCTATTCTGTTTATGATCACAACCTGTGAACAGTGTAATCGCAAGGAAAAAGACAAATAAATTTAACGTGTAACGTGTGTAGTGGCGCCGCCATCTTTTCTACATACTTTGGCCGGATTTCGTGAAGTTTCCAAAAGAACGAAAGGCATATCGCGATAGACGACGAAATATAAAATTAGATTTAAAATTTAGACGTATACCTTCGTCCAGCGCTTAGAGATCTCGCCCTGTGTTGTACTCTGAAACATAAAAAGGTTTTTAAAAAGTGTCACAAAAAACTTTGCTTACCACCAGACTAGATAATACCTCCCGCGTGGGATCACCGCTAGAGGCGCTAGCGTAGCGTGAGGTCCAAATTCGTTAATTTTCAAATATTCTGTATAAAGTATAGCAATTACATACATGGATACAAATTTAATTATTATACATTTTTATAAGATTTCTATAACTTATAACTTCTCGGTCTATATGTTGTCTTAGTTAGCAAACCTCACCAATTTACCTCTAGGATCTAGCGGACCGTAAGTTTTGTCAAAAAAGCGCTAGCTCTAATTGTTTGCAATAAACAATATAAAAGTAAAAGTGAAGAAAAGAAAGTATACATAAACAATAAGATATACATAATATTATGTACTTACACAATTTGGTCAGGTGTAGGTGGTTTTGGTTGCTTCTCAAGGATAACTGTCCTGAAAAATAAAAAAAGGTTATAGCGATAAATGCGCTAATCGTCTTAAATAGCTCGATAACCACTTGACCAGATTGCCTCATATTTAAATAGTGGAAAGCTATTAAATTAAATGCTATATCTGTGAAGTTATATGACTATAGAACCAACACAACTCAAATTATGGAATGTTATAATTCAACACTCGCTTCGCTCACTCAATTCAAAAAATCTTACCAACTGTTGTTCCTAATCTTGTCCATATAGTTTTAGCAGTAAAAGATCTCGAGTTATGGACCTAAAAAGATATGAAATCTGCTCTCGCTTCGCTCAAAATACATAGAAAAGTAACTTCCTTCCTATCGAATGAGAGAGACTTGACCAAATTGCCTCATATTTAAATAGTGGAAACCTATAGAAATATATGCTTTATCTGTGAAATTATATGACGATAGGGCCAACACAAGTCGAATTATGGACTAATATAATTTAGCACTCGCTTCGCTCGCTCAATTTAAAGAAGTCTACTAACCATTTGTGGAAAAAAGCCTTACCAACAGTTTTTCCTAGTCTATCATAATTTAGACAGTAAAAGATCTCGAATTATGAATCAAAAGAGTTGAAATCTGCTTTCGCTTCGCTCAAAACAACTAGAAAAGTTGTAAAATCCTTACCAACACTTCGTGTTAGTTTCGTCCAACATAATTTTGACAGTTAATCTGTAGTTGAGTGCGTTGAAGCGTATGTTTCGTAACAATTTCTGACACTCGCGTGTGAATAGCGGATACACGTCTTCGTTCTTGCTCGCCGAGTGGACGCTCCTTATGAACTTACTTTCGAAGTCGGTTAAATCGTCGAAGGTTAGGGATCTGAAAAAAATATACATCTAATTATATAAAACTTAAAGGTGACTGACTGACTGACTGATATAGTGATCTATCAAAGCACAACCCAAACTACTGGACGGATTGGGCTGAAATTTGGAATGAAGGTAGATGTTATGACGTAGGCATCCGCTAAGAAAGGATTTTTGGAAATGCCACTTTCAAAGGGGTGAAATAGGGCATGCAAGTTTTATTTCTAAATGCGAGCGAAGCCGCGAGCACCCACTAGTGAATAATATATTTATTAACTTTTTATTGAAATGAACGAAAATAACCATAGTGTGGGTTTAGCACTTCACAAAATAACTAAAGGTTAAATTAGACAAGCAAACGTGGGATTTGATAGTAAGTGATCTGAGAGTGGCCAACTCTGATGTCGAGAGTTTATTAAGTCGCCCTAAGGGCCCCATGACATAACTTAACGAATGACAAACATGACATAGATGATTAACACTGTGTATAGTTTTTTTAGGACGCAATGTGTAGAAATAGAACTAATTTCTTAATTCTTCTTGTAAGTGAAAGTGGCATTTCCAAAAACCCCTTCTTAGCGGATGCCTACGTCATAACATCTCCCTTCATTCCAAATTTCAGCCCAATCCGTCCAGTGATTTGGGCTGTGCGTTAATATATCACTATATCAGTCAGTCACCTTTGAGTTTTATATATATAGAAGTTTTATATATATATAGATAAGTGTAACAAGTGGCACCGCCATATTTTCTACACGTTTTGCTCGGAGAATATACACGGTTTCCATTTTAAAGTAACTGCTTAAACATTTTTGGATATTTTTGTTTCTGTCCAAGCAAATTTAATAATATGATTTTCATAAATAACTTTAATGAAGTTATTTTATATTTATTAATATGAAATAACTTCATAAAAACATTTATTTCATTCCTTCCACTACCAGTATGTCTAATTTAAAATTTTGTTCCTCTTGGTATACCTACGTCTTTGTCTTTGTTTGTTTTCCTGCCTTCTTGTACGTGCGCGACGTCACAGCCAGCCCCAACGGAAGACCAGCGCTGGTTGCTTCCACACAACCAGCATTATGCTGAGTTGGGGCTGTGTTGTGGCAGATTTTTATGTTTGTTTATTATGTTTTTACTCCTGTGTGTTCTTCTGTTAAATGTGTCACAATAAATGTTTTCTTTCTTTCTTTCTTTCTAAAATAAAAAACTTACTGGAACTAGCTTTTTAATGAAAATCATATAAAATTTGCTTGGAATAAATGTATAAATGTGTAGTTACAAGTTGTCGTAAGTAGCTTACCCTTGGGCCACAGACACCTATACTCTATACTAGGGCTAGGCCTGTGTCATAGGTGACTGCACTAACCCCTTTATAAATAATAAATAAAAAACAACCATTAAAGCTCTGAAACAAAACGTATTTAAATATTTACCTGTCAGTATTCCCTTTAGTCAAAAAACTCGAAATGTCACTCAGAAAGTCAGGGATCGTTTGGTTCCCGCTATGTTTTAATACATTATTTACTATTTCTTTGAGTTTAATAAACTCTTTTAATTCAGGAGTCGGTTGTCGAGTTTTGTTCGGTTTTTCTTGGTTTTGGGCTTGGTTTGGTTTGACTTCGAGTGGTTTTTCTTGGTTTGGTTTGACTTCGGTTGGTTTTTCTTGGTTTGCTTTGACTTCATTTTGAACTGGTATCAGTTGGATTATGTTTTTAACTTGGGTTAGTTGGTTTTGGTTTTGTGTTTGGATGGTTTTGATTATGTTTTGAACTGGGATCGGTTGAACTTGATTTTGAACACTGAAAAGAAATATTAGTTGTTAGAATAACTCAATATTGCAACAAACAGACCTTATTGGAAGCAAACAAATCAATAAATAAATAATCATACTCAATTTTAATCCATTTTTAACCAAAACACATACAAATATTGTGACATGAAACTTCTTATATTGTACTCCTGTATTTTATGTTTCATGACAATAAATTTATTTTATTCTTATTTTTCTTTTATTATATAAAGAAATAAACAACACAAGTTTTATATTTTTTTCAAATTTGGTGTAAACTTTTTCAATAAAAATAGTTTTTGTAAACTACTACTGTTGGAGCAATAATTTTAGTTTGTAAGTAATTCAATAGATGGCGCTGTACTTTGTTAACTCACGCAAACACCCAGCGTCATTTCACATTATGTAGTTTAGTTACATTACAATCAATAAAACCTGTGTGATTGATTTTCTGGAGGCGAACACTTGTTCAAACAAGTGTTCGCGAATTTGTATTCGTTTTTGAGTCTTACAATGTACCTACGTTGAAAAATTGGTTCTGCGGAGGAGTTACGATCACGATCCTCAATAATTAGGAGTAGGAACGACTAAGAAGAATACCCTTATTTAAGAGAGTTGCGAGATTTATTTGTATGAAATTACGATTGGACATTGTACGTAAACAACTCACCTGGATTTAATCTGTTTCTTTAATTTCTGCTCCTTTTGCTTGCGGAAATCCGGTAGCTTTGTGAACTGGAAATCTCTGTAAATGAAATATATATATAAAAAAACAATTACGCGTTTATACGGTCAACACTTTGATGACGATATGCCTTTTTTGTGACATATGATATTGTTTAATTAGTTTTAACTTTAGTATGTATTAATTAGTCTTGACTTAGATTTTTGGTATGTAGGTAGTGTGAGGTTTTTGGAGTGACATAGATTACTTTTTGTGCCGAAATAATGCGAGCGAAGCCGCGGGCGTCCACTAGTCTTATATATCTGTTTAGATAAAAAACACTTACCTGCCCCCCGGACACTGATACATATTATACTGTCGCGCCTCATCAGCCCTAGTTCCTTCTAGGCGCTCCTTTATTGAATCCAGCAAGCTCTGGCAGGTCACATCGAAGAGACCGCGCAGTGACTTGTTCGTTATTATCTGACGAGTACTTTGAAAGAACACCAGCTGGTCTTTTGTTGGGCTTTTAAACACTGGAAAAGAAGACGTAGATCTTATAGAAAAGTGTGAAAGAAAATTATGACAAATAAATAAAAAACAACAATATATAGGTACAAAGGCAGAACAGCATTATAATACATATTTGCCACAAAATAGCTTCAACTCAGCATAATGCTGGCTGCATAGCAACCAGTGCCGGTCTTCGATAAATGTAAAAGTAAAAATAGAAAGTAAAATCGCACTAAAATCCAGCGATCTTCAAAGCGAGAGTGAATCGGTTCTTATCGGGTAAGCACGCTCCATCTTAGGCCATAGCCTTTGCTTACTAAAAGCCAAACCCGTTCTAGTAAAAAAAAAGTTAAAATATAATTATTTGCCATTTTAACTTAACCTACGCATTACAATTTTCATATTTTAGTTAATTTACAATACAATAGGATTATAGTATTTACAGTAGACCCCAAACTAGGCGTTAGCCTGTATCTTGGTGGCCCAATTACAAAAGATCCTGTAAATACTTTTTTTTTCTTTGGCCATAACTTTGTATTGTGCCAGTTCTCAAGTCTGTGAATACTTACAAACACTCCCCTGCTGTTTATGCTCAAAAAAGTCCAAAATCCTCTGCAAAGAGGTCTGAATGAATTCTTGACTAATCGTTCCATTTTCGAGTCTAACTGCCAGTTTGTTTCTTAATTTGTTCACACTACTTTGTTTTCCTCCAATCAACTCTTCTTTGGATGGATTGGTGACTACAGAGTACAAAGTTGATTGTGACGTTGCCGATCTATACCTACAGAGAAAAAATATGATATTTTGTAACTAACTTCTTCTTAACAAATGAGAGTGGCCAACTCTGGTGTCGAGAGTTTTCAAACCTCCCTAAGGGCCTCTGACATGGCTTAAGGACTGCCGTGCTAGACAAACAGCCGGGACCTACAATTTAACGTGTCATCCGACCCACGGAAGCACTCAAAATGGAATGTCACTTTTCGGTCACCCATCCGCGTACTGACCGCGTCGACCTTTGCTTAACATTGGTAATCGCATGCGATTGCCTCCTAGCTGAGCTACGGAGGCTTCGTAACAAATTAATTTCTGTAATTAACAAACACCTTTCTAAAAATCATTTTCCACAGCATACCTACAAAAAACCTAGTTAGTTAATTATTGATAATACATTCTAAATAGTAGTACATAGATTACAAGTATCAGTAAAATGGTCACTGGTATAGTGTTGTTTGTATAAAATTGTTTTCATTCATAATTATAATCAATTTGGTTTGATTTTGATTTCATTAGCCAATCCTTTATTTTGAAGTAAGAACAATAAATAAGTAAATTATTTTTAGTTTTAGTTACAGTAAAAGCATATTATGCCTATATTAATTAAGCATATGGCGAAGACTTTAAGTCGGTTGTTGATTTTTTTTATCAATTTTAAACAGGTAAGTATTCATAAAAACTATAAAGTTTATTTTAATGGAGTATGAAAAACGCGAAAATAATCACGCTAGGATTCGAACCTGCGTATTTCTGGTTACAAAGTCAGAACGCGTATAAAGTTTTATGTTTTTATGTTATATGTTATAGTGGTCAACTCTGGTGTAAATATTTCAACAAATAAATAATAAAGAATTAAAATTACTTACAGTGTGTCTGAATCAACGGCAACAGTGTTTGATGGAATCTTTTGTAGAATGAAAGTCCTGAAAAATAATGAAATATTCAATAAACGAACAATTTAAACTACATAACAAATCAATAACTAAATATCTATTCTGTAAGTATGCGTCAGTACGCTCACTAAAATACCCCTCTTGTCTAAGGGGGCTGTTAGTATAGGCAGGTCTAATCTATCTCCATCCATACCAAATTTCATCCAAATCTGTACACATATTATGACCACAGTTTATGTAGCGTCCATAGTATCACTACATAGTATAAAGCAAAGTCGCTTCCCGCGTTTGTCCCTATGTCTGTATGTATGCATGCTTAGATCTTTACATAACGGATTTTGATGCAGTTTTAAGAGATAGAGTGATTCAAGAGGAAGGTTTATATGGGCAAAAGCTAGTTTTAAATATAATATAAATAAGCCAATGTGAGACTCACAGATGCGGTCACATTATTAGCTGGATACATAAGGGTGTAAATAAATAAATATGTCGGTGCATTGCACACAGCGCCATCTAGCCTCATACTAAGCAAACGCTTGTGTCAAATACTCACTTATTCCCTTTATCCCTTGTCGATAAATATCGTACTTTCTTAACGTTGTAACAATACGATATATCATCCAAATATCGTTGACACTTGGATGTAAACAGCATGTATGAATGTTCATTACATGCGAGTTTATGTAGTGACTCTATGAACTGTATGTTTGTACATTTAACGTTTTTGTATACTGAAAGGAAAGAAAACTGAAAGTTATTTAAAGATGAAATTATCAATATGTAAGGTTATTTTTAAATGGATCTAGTTTTTCAATACTGTAATTGATTTTTATAAATTATCTGCCATGCTGCGAATGCCAGCACCTTTAGTCATCGCTCACAATAATATTAAAGTGTCATAAATATGGTTGTGTATTTGATTCTCAAAGACTAGCAAAACGGTGAGTGTGGCGATGCGATGACATAGAGGTGGGGGTATTTTATAGTCGTATAAAGGCAGGAGAGAGACCCGCGACAGGGGTTAGTCGGCCGTTGGAGCTCGAAAGAGTGTTTCCAATAGATTGTGAGCTAGGAATTTAAGTCAGATTGACGATTGTGATTAAAAATTATAAGTACGGACGAATTATTATATTTGAAGTGAAATAAAGAAGCTGGTGTTTAATTTATTCCTGTAAAGTAAGGTTTGTCTTACAAAGAAATATTTCGGGACATTTCACACAGCGCCATCTAGCCCCAAACTAAGTAAACGCTTGTGTCGTGGGATTTAAATAACGGAAATAATAATTTATATGTAAGTAGGTATATTGTACATATAATAAAGCTAAAGAGGGTCAAAATCTATACATAGAAAATATTCGAAAAAAAAAAGGTTTGAGTAGGTATACTTCAAATCTATAATAGAACACGTTTGAGCAGTTTTTAGAGTTTCTGTCTGTTTATTCGTTTGTCTGTTTATTTGTGTGCGAATCACGCAAGCACGGCTGAACGGATCACCATGATTTTCGGTATACGTAAGTAGTATGAGGTTCTTGGAGCAACATAGGCTACTTTTTATTCCGAAATAATGCAAGCGGAGCCGCGGGCGTCCACTAGTTTATAATAAACTGATATTGACATTAATGATTTTCCAGTATCACATTAATTTTAGTAACAAATGTTGCCAAGAGATGGCGCCACCCGAGCGCGCGGATTTTAGCCCCTCTTAATAATTATGTGGGGAAAAAATCGTTAATTGAAACCGAATAATTCCATGTCATTTAGGTAT
Source organism: Macaria liturata (assembly GCA_964023185.1). Lineage (NCBI taxonomy): Eukaryota > Metazoa > Arthropoda > Insecta > Lepidoptera > Geometridae > Macaria > Macaria liturata. Next base: position 13,815,170 of record OZ026810.1, on the reverse strand, counting down.
TACTAAGGTTATTTTTGTAATGATATGTACCTTGTATGTGCATGTTTGTATTTTATTTCTTTAGTTAATAAATAATGGAATTTGAATTTGAAACAGATACATACCCAAGCACTGTTTTCCGTCGTCCGTTAAGAATTCAGCCACAGTTTGGCAAGCCTCGTGTACAAACTCCTGTGACAAAGTGCCTTTTTTCATTTTTTTAGCAACTCTCTGAATGAGCTTCTCGTTTTCAGTCAATTTGTTTTGTTTCTTTTTGCTTAGTTTTTTACCTTGGGACACTTGTTTACAGAGTTGTGATAATGGTGCTTTATTTCTGTAAAAAAATAGATTATTTATTTGATTAATAATTTGTATGAATAATAATTTGTAGTAAGTAATGAATAATACTTACTTAAAATTATTATTTTTCAGACAAAAAAGTTGATGTTTTGAAAAAAAAGTCAGTACCGAATATCCCGAAAGTACCAGGAAATGATTCTGCATTTCCCGGTTCCCGGGATTTTCGATACCGGGATTTCCCGGTTCTATACCCTAGTATTAGGTACATATTTAAAATTATTGTAATACCTATTAATAAGAAGGACAATGTTATGCCAATGTTTAATGCATACATAAAGTTTAGCAGGCTAATCTAAACATTAGTCACTTCTTCTTCGTCTTCTTATCGAATGGGAGTGGCCAACTCTGGTGTCGAGAGTTTATCAAGCCGCCCTAAGGGCCTCTGAAATGACTTAACGACTGCCGTACAACACAAACAGCCGGGACCTACAATTTAACGTGTCTTCCGATCCACGGAAGCGCCCAAGATGGAATGTCAGTTTTCGGTCACCCAATCAAGGACTGACCGCGTCGACCTTTGCTTAACACTGGTAATCGCATGCGATTGCCTCCGCTAGCTGAGCTACGGGCGCTTAATTAGTCACTAGGCTGCGGCTAACATCCGAAATACTTCGATTTTGCATTAATGATACCTAATGCTGTTGTATAGAAGAATTAAATAATAATGATACTTAAAATTTATATAAAAAAGTGTTACTAATGTAAATTCAAACCCCAAATTATTAACATAATATTTATTAACATAGGTACTATTTAAGCTAATGAGAATATATGGTATTGATTATTTTTATTTTATACTAGCTGGCCCTGCGAACTCTGTTCTGCCTTAGAAGTAATAAATAAGCAGATTCTTGATTTTAAAAACAGGATAAAAATAAATAATAAATAAATAAACAATAATTAAAAAAAACCTCTGTCCGTCTCCTGGTTCTAAGCTACCTCCCCACCAATTGTCAGCTAAATCCGTTCAGCCGTTCTTGAGTTATAAATGGTGTAACTTACACCTATATATATATAAGAGTTATATAACCGCATTCAAACTTACACAACCGGTGAGTCTTCATCATCTAAAGCGTTCACGTCAATAATGTCTGGATCCGCAGTTGACGCGGGTCTTTGGTCGTTCTTTGTCTTTGGTATCGAATCAGTTTTCTTTATCTTCTCAAACACTAAGCGTCTGCAATATTAAATACATAAAATATAAATTAATTAAATATCCTGGGACATTTCACACAGCACCTTCTAAGCCTGGAAGAGATCACTTTATGTGATAAGGCCGCCCAATTACCTAGGTTGAGTGATGTCTCTTTAGATTGTTTTATGTAAAAAAACTGGTGTTAACAATAAAGTTAAATTCTAGTTTTCTATTCTATTCTATCTAGCCCATCTATTATAGTAAAAAATGTCAAAATGACCTGAATTGCCCAAAAGAGTAGTTCAGCGGGGCAATGCAGCCAGCATTTTGGATACGCTGCCTTTTGGAAAAGTAGATTAGGTTGTTTGTATCATCATCATCAGCATCATCATTACAGCCCGTGTTCTCCCACTGCTGAGTATAGGCCTCCTCTCCAACATGCCACATACTACAGTCTCCAGCCTGTCTGATCCTCCTACCAACTTGCCTGGAAATGTCATCCGACCACCGGGCTGGTGGTCTGCCTCTGTTTGTATAACGTGTAATTATATACATATATATAAATAAGTAAGTAACATGTGTGTTGTAAATATATAAAAATAACATTTATTTCGTGGCAACTCAACTTTATACAACCCACTTAAGATTCCTATGATATGATTCGTTTCATTATGTTAAATTTATCATAATGAAACAAAACATATCATTAAACAACATTAATTGCTTTAGTGCAATATTGTCAGTATGTATACTTATATATTTTTACAGACACATACATATAATATGTATTTATCATGGCTAGAGGTGCTGTGTAAAATGTGGTTTTTTTAATACTTTCTATAGATACTTCACTCTTTAATGTCTGTTTGAGACAACTTACCATTTAAGTAAGTATTGTAATTAAAAAAAAATTATAAACATTTTTATTATGTATTGGTCAAATTGATAACATCTTGTTTTCTCTCTCTCTCTGTGAGTCGTATTTCCTCATGACTGAGGGTCGTGACTCCCCCGCAGAATTAATTCGTTAGGGGAGTTCTCTTTTGCAGATACATCATGGTGGGCGCCCAGGTCCTTCCACGGAAGACACATGTCCTTGGATATTGTGGTCCTCAAAAATGTCAGTTTCCTAACGATGTTTTCCTTCACCGCTAAGCAAGTGCAAATCCACACATAACTTAAAAATACAAGTCATTGGTATAGGGCCGGATTCAAACCACAATATGTCTAGATGAAAAGCAGACACTGGAACTTGCTTATAGCCTATATATATATGTACCTAAAGATGAATGGTGAATTATGGTCAAGTGCAAACCCCTTTCTTTATTAAAAATATAACCAAAAACTTAACATACTTACAACTTCATCCCTTCTTTGCTAACAGGTTCAGTGTATTCATAGTCAATTCTGTAGTCATATTTCTTGTTAAAATATTCTCTCATTGTCTTCCATAGTGGAGCATACATACTTTGGAAGCCTAAATTGTCATCAGTATCTGACTTGTCTTCTGTACCTAAAAATTTAAAAATAGGTGTAAAAATTACTTTATTAGTAACAATTTTGGCAGGGCAATTACAAAATGAAGAATTTTTAGAAAAAAATATTTGAAATAAATTTTAAAATAGAGATCTGTGTAAAACATCAAATAAATTATCAAAGTTGCATGCTTTTTAGGACACCTCAGATATCAAAAATTTAGAACATACTTACAAGAGGCGCAACACACAACCTTTTATATGTTTTTTAATTACAAATAATTTATTTTTTGGTTGATTTTATTGTTATTTTAAGTTTGTACAAGTATTACAACATTCATAAATAAAATGCTAACTACAATCCAGGGGTCTTCAAATCTAGAGTTAATATGTATCTTCTAGGTAAGTGTACACCCTAGGCTGCAGCAATGCTTAACATCAGGCAGGTTGTAGTCAAACGTAAACCTATCCCACAAATATATGGAAAAAAATAAAAGGTGGAAAGGATGTAAGGTGATCTCTTGTTATCTTGTGATCATTGCACCAGTGAACTGTATAATTGTGAACTTTGTGTGGACTGTATGAAACAATTTTGACACAGTGTGATATGGGCACATCAGCAATTTGCTGCTCGCCCATTAATCTAAATATATAAAACTCAAAGGACTGACTGACTGATATAGTGATCTATCAACACACAGCCCAAACCACTGGACGGATTGGGCTGAAATTTGGAATGAAGTTAGATGTTATGACATAGGCATTCACTAAGGAAGGATTTTTGGAAATGCCACTTTTAAAGGGGTGAAATAGGGGATGCAAGTTTTACTTCTTAATGTGAGTGAAGCCTCGAGCACCCACTAGTCAAATAAATAAATATACAATAATTCTTACCAGATTTAATAATGTTATACAAATACTGAGCCTGTTCCTCAGTCATATCCGGGAACGGCATTAGCAGCTGTGTGTCATCTTTCACAAACTTGAAACATGTGTTCAGACATTTTATCTTGAAGGATTGAGTCACAGATGTGTCTTGGGATAAGTTTTCCATATTGAGTTTGTTGTTTAAAGCTGGTTCATTGTTTAGAGCTGGTTCATTGCTTAGAGCTGGTTCAGTGTTTGGAGCTGGTTCATTGTTTAGAACTGGTTCAGTGCTTAGAACTGGTTTAAAGTTTAGAGCTGGTTCATTGTTTAGAGCTGGATCATTGTTTAGAGCTGGTTCATGGTTTAGAGCTGGTTCATTGTTTAGAGCTGGTTCATTATTTAGAGCTGGTTCATTGTTTAGAACTGGTTCATTGTTTAGAGCTGTTTCATTGTTTAGAGCTGGTTCATTTTTTAATGCTGGGTTGTTGTTGAGTACACATTTAGGCAGCCTAAGAGGTTTAGGAGCTTTAAAGATTTCTTCCATGCTCAAGGGTTTTTTGATATATGATAGAACACTGAAATTATAAAAGAATTTTACAATATACTTACATATAATAATTAAGACTTCAGTTAAATTATTGTGAGTTTAAATAAGTAACTATACAGTACAGACGTGTAAAGAAAGAAAGAAAAACATTTTATAATGGCAGATTTAACACAGTCTAACAACAATTATGTACACTAAATAACAAACATAATATCTGCCACAACACAGCCCCACCCAACTCAGAATAATGCTGGATGTGTGGAGGCAACCAGCGTAAAACAAAAATTAAATTTTAAAAACATATTTAAATTAATTAATAAACCTTTGAAATAGGTCACTACCTAAAATTGTAAATTTTTCTATGGTCATATATGTATGTAATAATTATAAAAAAATTGACGAAGTAAATCTTGAAATGTGCTTTCCTCTAATATAATGTGACATGATTTTAAATAAATTATATCATTTCATTTAATTTCAACATGTAATGTAGGTAATATTATTGTGTATATAGACACCAAAATGTGTAAAATTTACAAAGACATGGTGTTGATGCTTTCGTTTATAACATATAGTATGATTTGTATGTATTGTGTAGTATACTTACTTAGGCCCATGTCTTCCATCACTTATTTCTGCAACAATCTTAACATTTCTAGCTGCCAGAAGTTCTATACCTATCTGAACTTTGCCTGCCTCTGATCTCACAGCTGCACTATACTTATCACTGTTTAAAAAGTCCGAACTGTCATTCACAATCCGCAATAAAGTTTCTTGAAGCTCTGGCGCGATCTTAGGAAATGTTAACTTCTTTTTATTATCCTCTAAGAAGCTAGAAATCCTTTTCAGATAATACGGTAAAACTGGATCTTGGGCAGGACTGGCCATTTTATAAATATTCTACGAACTATTTTCTAAGTCTAAGAAAACATAGAAGAAAAAAGTTCGTCATAAAACAGACACTAATTTCGCGCCAGATTTTTAGCACGTGAAACCTTCAATATCTCTGTAATTTGAACGGCGGACACTGAAAAATGAAGTTGATGTACTTTATAACGCATATCACAATTGATAACAATAAAAACATAACCTAGTTACAGTAAAATAAGAAAACTTTGAACCTACCGTCGTCAGTAAAATTGTAACTTTATCGCGTTTTTTATCCGAATTTGTTTAATTATTTCGGACACAGACATTAAACATGGTACCTAACTGCGGCAAATAATTTACGCTTTTAAATTATTAGAAGATACAGTCATAGGTACATAAACTTCGAAACAATTTCAATTTTATTTCCCCGTACACAGTGAAAAATTTACTTTTCGCAACGGTGAACGGATTAACGGATTCGTTTAGCCCTTTGACGTTCAATCCTGATTGATGCTCGAGGGTTTAGCCACAATTTTATCTGACATTGACAATTGTAAATTGTAAAGCTAATGCCGTATACGGTGTACACATGCTTGGCAAACACACGGCTAACTGGCGTACTCTACGACCGACAATAAATAAACAACAAGAAAATCATGAATCAAGATTGATTCGTTGTGAATGTAACAGAGTATTTGATTAACAGCAACACAAAAAGGCGTGCTGTAGAATTATATTTGTTTTATTTATTTTTGTTGTTCGCTTAGCATGTGTGTGGGGCATACAATATAGAAAAAATATTGAATGTCAAAATTGTCATGTAGAGGGATGAAATCAAAAAATCCTTGGAGCAAGGCTATTCAAATCAAATAGTTGGAGGAAATCTTCTCGAAGGAGGAAATAGAAACCAACATTGTCACCCCTTCCTGATTTTGTATTGAATTCAGACCTGATTGATGCTCGAAGATTCAGACAGTGCTGCTCAAAGAATACTTAAAAAAGTGCTGCTCTCGTATTTGACTTGAAAGAGTTTTCATGGTTCAATTTGTTTTTGTTTTTATTACCACGAAATTTAGGCCCTTGTTACAAAAATCTATGAATAATTAGATCTACAGTTGAATACACAAAATCAAGATGTCTAACGTGAATTGGGACGTAGAAAAGTACCGGGAAGAGCATGAAACAGATGAACACTGGGAGCTACGAAAAGCTTTCATGATCCGTTGGAAAGACAACTATGCTGAAGATAGACTTGTTTGTTTAGCTCGTGTGTTCTCCAACATCGAGTTGATGGGTTGTAGATACCCTCCGGAAGTTATGAAAGAAATTGCTACTTTATCTAAAGAGGTAAACATAACCTAAAAATTATAGCAAGACTGAAATGTAGTGTATTCTTCAGTCATTTTTTGTGCATGAAAGACTCACGCCACGCTTGACTACGACTTGCCTGATGTTAAGGAACATTGTAGCCTTCAATATAGTGAGCTTGCCTAGAAGAAATCGATTAAAATTCACAATTCAGTCTTAACATTATAGTATATCATATACTAACATAAGTATAGTTATCATATTGTAGTAGCTCAATATTATTATAATCACTAAGTAAATACCTTCTCCCCTTCCCTTTTGTCTTCATATGAGTGTATCAAACTATGTCTTAAATTTTCAAATCCATATAATGTTAACTTAGTCACACACATTTACATCTCACCATATTTATAACAAATCTTTTAACTAATAATGTCTCAACATTTCAGGTTGCCCATTCATACCGTCTAAACAAGAAGTCTAAACTCCAAAGAACATTTGTATCAGCTTCCGACGCGGCCGAAGACCGAGCTCGAGGCGTCAAACGCGAAGGAGGCATTGTCATAGACTCACCATCACCTAAATCTAGCCGAGTAAATGTCAAAATAAACTTTGTTAAGCAAGGAGAAACCGTAACACAAGACCCACAAAACTTATCTTCAGATGAAGATGTTGTAGACCCAAATGAGGTTGAAATAGAATCTAATACTCCTTGCAGTGATAAATTACCAAGCACAGATAATAAAAAAGAAACAGATGCAACAGAGTATTTGAATGAACTAAAAAGTTTACAATGTGTAGATGTAAGGAGGTTCAGAGATAGTATGTTTAATACTTCTTATGGAAGGTTGGTGTTGTTGATACGGCCTTGGACTAGTAAATTGGGTAATATTCAAGGTAATCATTATTTAAATACTTTTGTTAGTTATTTCCAAGACTACCTAATAACTTTGTTTGGTGGCTACAGACATTAAAGACTAGTGGTCGCCCGTGGCTTTGCTTGCATTATGTCAGGATAAAAATATTGATGATCTGTTTAGCCGTTTTTCTGTGATGAGCGTTTAAATAATCAGAAAAATATCAATTTGAAATATCTCCAAACAATTTTTTCTTAAATATCTGCAATGTTTATACTTCAACCCTCTTCAGCTTTACTATATGTATAGTAAATGTCTTGATCTGAACTTGATACTTACTAGCCTTTATGTTAATTCAGTGTCTTTACCTCACTATAGAATTATATCCAAATCAGTTCAGTTGTTTTGACATGAAAAAGTAAAAACACAAAATCACACAGCGCCATCTATCCCCATACTAACCAAACGCTTGTATCGTGGGTACACAATATTTTATTTAACTTTAAAGTCAATATAATATTATACCTAAAGTTTTTTAGTTAATAATATTATACCTAAATGTTGTTAGTATGTTACTCTATGTATAATATTTATTTTCCAGCAAGTTGCAACGCCTGTCGAGTACTAACACAGAGCAAATATGAGAACAATGTGTTTCAAGTCATCATCAATCACAGAGTGTTGGCTGAAGGACACGGGGACACCAAGCAAACAGCGAGATTGCAGGCAGAGGCTTTAGCGTGGGATGTAAGTAACTACTTAATAGCTGTATTCCTCATTCATGGGGGTTGTGATTCCTCTACCTCAAAGAACATGAGAACACACAAAACAGAATTTTCTATGTATTTTGTATGGCGTTAGTGCCATGTGACGTCACACGGCATGTCGGTTCCCTCTGTCTAATCGTAAACTAAATGTAAACTAAATGTAATCGTAAACTAAAAACGTGTATAACAGCATTATTGTTAAAGCTGATTGAAAAATAATTTCACTATGCTGATTGTCTATTAAAAAGCTTTCATAGAAGTAATAAAAAAAAGTTGTGCGTATTCCCTATTAGGACACTAGTTTTAAGTTTGTGTTTTATTGTGTTTTTTCCTGTTTTGGTGTTTATAATAAAGTGTTTTCTATCTATCTATCTACAGAGAATAAAGTCCCAAGTGATCAGCGTGCTAGTGAAGGAGCAGTTCATAGCGCACGGAGACAAGCACGTAGCAGTGCTCGACGTGGCCGCACACAGGCCCGGGGACGACTGCGGCGCGCCGCTACAGAGCAGTGTGGCTAGCAAGTAAGTACAACTTGAGTCTCGCGCCAGACTTGAGTGGAGCCACGAATTGCGCCGATCGCGCCCGACTATAGCCGAGCGCATCGAGTTGGACCCGCAATGGTTGATACGAGCGATAGCGGCGGAGCTGTTAAAATTGATGTTAATTGTTTAAAACAACGATTAAATGAATTGATTATAAATTTTAATTATTAAATGGTTCGCGCGTAATAAATAAATACAATATTATTGGTAACAATTATTATTTGTTCTTGTGTAATATTTGCTGACCAATAGTTTATTATTTAATTGAAACTAAAACCACTTGGAATTGATTTTATTGATTTTTGGACGGGTCCGCGCGTTAAATCAAAATCGCTCGCGCTGACCGTTGCACTTGCGATTGATTTGTATAATCGTTTCCACACCACTCTAAGAAGTCGATAATATTGGCGCGTTTTTTATAGTGGTATCCTCGATAGGCCTACATCCACTACTACTACACTCTCTGAAACTATACAAATAACAAGATTAATTATTTTGGTATTTTCGTAGCCACAAATCTTCTTAAGGAGGATTAAACACCACAAAGGATTTAACACCTGCGCGCAGGTGTTAAATCCTTTGTTGTTGAATGTTTATTATTGTTTCATATTGTTTGATTAATTAGTTTTATTAATATTTTTAGTTAGTTCAGTTTAGTATATTATTTGTAAGGTTGTATATATTCTAGTTTATATAGTTGTTGATTTAATGTATTTTTAAGTTTATTATAAGGTTTAGTTTCTAATTAGTTACGATTACTGCTCTGTGTCATGTAAGTTGTTTTGAATAAAAGATACAAGTTTTAATATTGTTATTTGTATAGTTTCAGAGAGTGTAGTACTAGTAGATGTAGGCCTATCGGGGATACCACTATAAAAAAAAACGCGCCAATATTATCTACTTCATAGAGTGGTGTGGAAACGATAATACAAATCATTAAAATCGATTGCAAGTGCGACGGGAACCGCGCGAACCATTTTGATCGAACGCGCGGACCGGTCCGAAAATCAATAAACCAATTCCAAGTGGTTTTTAGTTTTAATAAAATAATAAACTGTTTGTCAGCAAATATTACACAAGAACAAATAATAATTGGTAACGAGTTATTTATTATCTTATTAACATTCATAATCAATTAATTTAATCATTGTTTTGAACAATTACATCAATTTTGACAGCTCCGCCGTTTCGCTCGCATCAACCATCGCGGAGCCAACTCGATGCGCTCGGCTATTAGTCGGGCGCGTTCGGCGCTATTCGTGGCTCCACTCAAGTCTGTCGCGAGACTCAAGTGTAAGTACATGTCATGTAAAAAAAAGCTATTTCAAAATGTCAAACACAAAAAAGTTCAAAAAATGCTCGCTAGATGGCGCTCATCGCTGCCAATATAAAACTTTTTTAATGTCTCGTAAATTTTAATCTAAATATCTATATATTATATATATAATACTCAAAGGTGACTGACTGACTGATATGATAGTGATCTATCAACGCACAGCCCAAACCACTGGACGGATTGGCCTGAAATTTGGAATGAAGGTAGATGTTATGACGTAGGTATCCATTGAGAAAGGATATTTGTAAACTTCACTTTTAAAGGGGTGTAATAGGGGATGCAAGTTTTACTGATTAATGCGAGCGAAGCTGCGAGCACCTACTTGTGGCGTATAAAAAGCTAATTCAATATGTCAAACACAATATAGTTCAAAAAATGCTAGCTAGATGGCGCTCATCGCTGCCAATATAAAACTTTTTTAATGTCTCGTAAATTGTAATAAACTATAAGTTAATAAGCATTTTTATTGTGAGAAAACCAGTAGGAATCTGTATTTTGTGCATGGTATGCTATATTGAGTTAAACTAAAGATTTTTTTAAACAAAATTTACTGAAATTCACAATTATTATCATATTTACTGCTTGTCTGACTGAAATAATGACTAATATTAAGTTAAGTTATAAAGATTAAGATTTTTATTGCCCCTTTTTTATTTTGTGTAGTTAGAAGTAGTAGATATGTTTAGTTTTTCTTCCCTTGTATTAAATTTATTATTGTAAATAAATGCTTATTCTTTAATAAGTTATAATGTATCTCACCAAGCTTAATCAAATTGTCTGAAAAGATGTTTTTTTTTATAGAAAACATTTTTTTTTCTAGAATGATGAAAATGATGGGTTGGAAAGGCGGCGGTCTGGGCGCCGACTCTCAAGGCATCGCCGAACCTATCAAGCCACATTTACAGATTGTAAGTATTTTCGAAAGGTATTAGTACAAAATACGTTCGCTTGATGGCGCATATCACCGCTAAGCGAACCAATATTCAATTTTATTCATAACTAGTGGACGCACGCGGCTTCACTCGCGTTATTATGAGATAAAACGTAGCCTTTGTCACGCCTAAGACCTCATACTACCTACATACAAAAAAACATGGTGATCCGTTCAGCCGTTTTTGGGTGCTGTGCGTTTAAATAAAACAAAAGTTCTATAAATTGTTGGAACGTGTTCTGCTATCAATTGTCAGTTCTTCCAATATTTGACCCTCATTAGCTTTATCAAATGTAGGTATATAAAAAATACCCATCATACAAGCGTTAGCTTAGTACGGGGCTAGATGGCGCTGTGTGATATGTCCTGAGATGTTTATTTATTATTAAGTAAAGTGAGAAAGCCTTCGATCGGGACGCATGAAGGGAGTTGGGGGAGACCTTTGCCCAGGAGTGGGATAGCATAGGTTAATAAGTATAAAAAGTAAAAGTTCCATCAAAATCCTAGAAAACATATTTATTTGTATATTATCTAATTCTCTATCATTATTGCAGGTAAACCGCGCAGGTCTGGGCAGCACATCATCAGATATAAAGACTGTCAAGCGCCTCGCAGCGTCTCTGATGCAGCGGTACATTGCAAGCTCGTCCCTGGACGTAGACCTCGTCTTCAGCTCTGACTTCTCCAAGGTACGCGTATTTCCTCATGACTGAGGGTCGTGACTCCCCCGCAGAATTAATTCGTTAGGGGAGTTATCTTGTGCAGATACATCGTGGTGGGCGCCCAGGTTTATCTTACATGGAAGACACATGTCCTCGGATATTGTGTCCTTAATATCAGGTCCTCAAAATGTCAGTTCCCTCACGATGTTTTCCTTCACCGCGAAGCAAATGCAAATCCACACTTAACTTGAAAATCGAGTCATTGTTGTAGGGCCGGATATGAACATGTTTCATTTAAAATATGAAACTCTTCTAAACAATGTTTACATTCATATCCGTTATCTAGTAGTATTCCCATTACATGACCATAACGTTTGCTTAGTATGGGGCTAGATGGCGATGTGTGCAATGTCTCGGAATATTTTTTTATTTTAATTACATTTTTGTTTAGGAGGAGCGAGCGACATTGCATCTAGTGGCTCAGAGACAGGGGCTGGCTTCTAAAAGCTATGGAAGCGATGCAGACAGGTAATATACCTACTTGTTTAACTCTTGCGTAGTGGGACGAACGGGAATTGCGATTCCCGTTCGTCCCACCAAAAGATTCAGCTAGTGGTACGTCGGGTCATACCCCTAATTTATATATGCCAGTATTCTATAAGTATGCCAGTATTTCTAAATCAAATTCAAAACATTTATTTACAGAACATAGGATACATAAAGTTGGTAACAGGTATTACAGAGCGCTACGTTCTTACCCATAGGGTGTGCAAATATGTACATTGTTTCCTTCCTGATATACCTTAATTAATAATAAACTAACGTATATGAGAACCCCAAATCTATTAAGGTGCAGTCGCCCGTGCTCTATTGTCGTATAAATTGTTGTATTGTAACTATTAAAACTCAAAAAGTAAGAAAAATAGACTGATAGTTTATATCTTACACTAGCTGGTGCGCGCGACTTCGTCCGCGTGGAATAGTTATTACCATAAAAACGGTTCTAGTGAGTTAATATTAAAAGATAGACATATACTGTCGCGGACATTTTGTTAGATCATTTCAAGAGAAATAATTTTTTCATACATATTTTTTTGATATCTTGAACCGTTTTCCCAGCGCACGCAACGGAAGCCCTCAAAGATGAATAATTTTCCCCGTTTTTTCCACATTTTCCATTGTTTCTTCGCTCCTATTAGTTGCAGCGTGATGTTATATAGCCTAAAGCCTTCCTCGATAAATGGTCTATTGAACACAAAAAGATTTTTTCAATTCGCACCTGTAGTTCCTGAGTTTAGCGCGTTCAAACAAACAAACAAACTCTTCAGCTTTATAATATTAGTATAGATTGTTAGTATCTAAACAAAGAATAATTAATAATAATTAATTTTCATTCTGTTGTTTGTAAATTGCACGCCCTATGGGTAGGAGTATAGCGTTCCATTGTATAATATCGCAACAACTGTATTTACTACCTATATTCCGCAATAAATATATTTTGATTTGATTTGATTTGAAAAGATCCCGCCTCTATAAAACCAAAGGCATAAGTTTTTTAGGTATATTTTTTTTTTTATAAAAAAATATGTTTTTATACAAAAACTTTTTCACGAAATTTTCAAAATTACAAAACCTATGCTTTTGGTTTTCTAGCGGCGAGATCTTTGTTTAAATACTAACAATTTGAAATATAAACCATCAGTCTAACTTTCTTAGTTTTTGAATCTTACTATACAACAGTTTGTTTGTTTTTTTGGGCTGGAGCGGCGGCTATTATTTTCGAGCATCACAAGAGACGCAAATATGCTAACCTCGGCCGAGGTTACATATTTGAGCCTTTTGGAGTCGAGACTTTGGGGCCGTGGGGTCCGGGAGCCCATACTATTTTCCAAAACCTCTCGGAGCGCTTGGTTGACGCGACGCATGACCAAAATGCTGGCCTTTTTCTGGCTCAACGTATCAGCATTGCCATCCAGGGTGGTAATGCGGCCAGTATGCTGGGCACGCTGCCCTCTGGTAGTGGGCTGGAGCACTTAGATTATCTTTAGGCTTTTCTAAAGATTTTCTAAGTGCCCCTATTTGTAGTAGTTAGAAGTAGTATGTTTAGTTTTTCTTCCCTTGTTTTTATATTTTATTATTGTAAATAAAGTCTCTTTTTTTATTTATTGAGACAGAATTACAGACATTTTGCAAATATATACACACACACAGATACATACAATAAATAAATAAGTCTGCCCCAACACAGCCCCAGCTCAGCATAATGCTGATTACTGGAAGCAATCAGCGCTGGTCTTCCGTTGGGGCTGGCTGTGACGTCACGTACACATATACACATACATACATATTTGCCAAATGCCAAATTGTCATTTTAGCCCCTATACAGCTAAAGTGACAGTACCAAGATTTATTTAAGTTGACATATTGTATGATTACATACCTATTATTACCTATGTTTGACATGTTTTTAATAACAAAAATTTTCATTATGTTATTATTAAAACTTGACATTGTAACTTCTAAAATTTTATTAAAACTAAATGTTATAAATTCAAATTGACGAGATATTGTAATTTGTGTAGCATATTCTATGATATTAGTACTTACTTATACCTATGTTACAACTTTACATTATCAATAAAGGTTTTTTATCTTTATTTGCATACCTTGCATGCCTTTTTTTCTTACATTTTAGCATACTTATACTTAAGTGCAAACCTGCTTTAGTTAATAAAACTTAATTGTTTTTTTTCACAGATTCCTAGTAGTAAAAAAGAAGTTAAATCCGTTTGCAATAGTTAAAGCGGCTATAGAAGAGGGCGGTAACACTGCCAAGTACCAAGTGTTTATACCTGCGGGTTTAAGCAGAAGTGTATCAAAATAATGATATAAATCTACGAGCTATATGTACCTTCTAGGTAAGCGAGTTACACCCTAGGCTGCAGCAATGCTTAACATCAGGCAGGCTGTAGTCAAACGTAAACCTATCCCATGAAAATATAAAAAAAACAATACTCATATCATACTAGATAAGTATTTTTCTAGATTTTGGTCTCATTTGATGTTTTAAGAGAGGCCAAAATCCGGTACGCTTGGGTGGCGCCATCTCTTAACAATATTTGTTACTAAAATTACTGGAAAATCGCTCATTGTTTATTGAAAAAGTGAGTCTGATTTGGCAGTTTAAGCGTCTTTTCATCCTGATGCACCCTGGTTCGAATCCGGCACTACACCAATGACTTGTTATTCAAGTTATGTGTGGATTTACACTCGCTAACGGTGAAGGAAAACATCGTGAGGAATCCGACATGTTTGAGGACCACAATATCCGAGGACATGTGTCTTCCGTGGAAGGACCTGGGCGCCCACCACGATGTATCTGTGCAAGAGAAATCCCTTTTGTTACACTTACATATTTATATAATGCGTCCACTAGAACATCACAATGTTATTAAACGTAATATTTTAGTTAAAATAATTATGAATCGAAGGAACCAGTTGCCTTGAATTGAAAGCAATATTACTTTGACCCTAGTTAAGAATGAAAATTTGTACAAATTGTTATAAGTTGACAATTAGTTAAGTGAATAAATTGTTTTCAATTAAATAATTGTTTTATTTATGATCCAGAGTATTTAGTTAATAGAAGTATGTATAAGAGTGGTAAACTATAGCGTTGAGAGTTTTCGAACCACCCTGGAGGCGTCTGACATAGTTTAACTAAATCAAATCAAATATACTTTATTGTACACCAAATAAAAAGAACATATTTTACATAAAGGTGGAAGGTAACCAGGGACATTGGGCGACCTTATCACTAAAGTGATCTCTTCCAGACTTTAACTACTGATAAAGGTAGATATATAAATTCAAAAAAACTTTATTGTTTAGTTATGTAGTATCCATTTATTTAACAAAATATTAACTAAATCTAGGTTACAGTCAATACATGTACCTACTCTGCACATATGGTGTAGCTATATGAATTAACTAGCTGTGCCTGCGACTTCGTCCGCGTGGAAAAGTTATTTTGGGCATTAATTGTTTGAATTTTGAACCGTTTTCGCAGCACACGCAACGGAAGCCCTCAAAGATGAATAATTTTCCCCGTTTTTTCCACATTTTCCATTGTTTCTTCGCTCCTATAAGTTGCAGCGTGATGTTATATAGCCTAAAGCCTTCCTTGATAAATGGTCTATTCAACACAAAAATAATTTTTCAATTCGCACCAGTAGTTCCTGAGATTAGCGCGTTCAAACAAACAAACAAACTCTTCAGCTTTATTATATTAGTATAGATTTGCGAACTTAATAACTAGTTGAACTTTGAAATAACACTCCTGAAAAACAAAGAAGTACCTATATTAAACATACCACAATTATAAAATAACATAATGAATCATATAGGCAATTATACAAGACAAGACTATTTGGTTGTAGCGTCTATCCAAAGGTTGGCTGAAAGAATTTGCTGTGACATAAAAATTAAATGCGCCAATGGTTTCTAACTTCGAGCTGATCGTCAAAGGTTTCTAAATATTGTTAAGTTTATATTTGGCAAACATCTGCTAGTCCTAAGTTTATACAACCAAATAGGTAAGTAAAAATACAAACACATTTATAGTACCAAAGATAGCAATCTACCCTCATCTCTACATTTAAAGTTGAAAATCTAACTAATTTGTATTCTATCGAATATCTTCCAAAGATCTCTAAACATGCGGGTTCAATCGAATAAACCATGTATAAAAGCTTGTTTCTCGCAAAAACTCGTCACAAAATTTTCAACAGCGAGCATATTCAGTTCCGTCATCTTGAAAAATAAGTAAAAACTTTTTCGTTACAAAAACTTTTTACAGCCAAAAAATTACAAAAATGTTTTTCTCAAAAT
This sequence comes from Macaria liturata, assembly GCA_964023185.1. Lineage (NCBI taxonomy): Eukaryota > Metazoa > Arthropoda > Insecta > Lepidoptera > Geometridae > Macaria > Macaria liturata. The sequence continues at coordinate 13,798,644 of OZ026810.1, read as the reverse complement.
TGGCAACAGTGTTTTCGGTCTGTTTGTTTTTCTTTTTAATGGCTGAAGGATCGTTTATTAAGCCAAATAATGTGCCAAGAGTTGGTAGAAGTAATGAAGCTGAAATGCCGTTTGAGAACGGTATGATGGGATATGTTATTAAGACTAATAAGAATATTCCACGGATGGGGAGAAGGAATTACGATTCGGTAAGTTGTGTCTCGGTTATTTTCTTACGTTGTACGTCAAATCTCTAGATTCTAAGCTGACTCACTAGCAAATTTTATTCAAATCGGTACAGCCGTTTATTCATATAAGGCAATGTTAATCGTATAAATTAGTGACATCTTATCACGTTATCCCGTATCAACAATCTAATTAACCAACAACTTTGATTGTAAATTTTTAGACTATTTTTTGTTTCATTTTTAATGCAAAGGATATGTTTTATAGGAAAATCGTTTCGACATTCCGAAGTTCTATCAGCTGCCTATTGAAAATGCTTTGTATGAAGGTAAGAAACACTTTTTTAAAATAATTATCTGTAGGTACTTTATAGCTTTAAAATATTGAACATATTTATTTATTTAATAATAATCGAAACGGCCGAAGCCAATTACATTAATCATAAAGGTGGCGCCACTTGTAGTACTTGTTTAGTTTATAGTCATTTTCAAATAATTTTTCTTTATTATTATTTTTTTCCTGACAATTACGTTATATTTATGCTTCTAGGTGATGACCAAGGCGTCGGACAACAGGAACAAATACAAAGTTATTACAAACACTTACAAAACATGAAGTAATGTATTTTCAAAGGATTCAACTTAACTGGCTGGTGCTATAATATGGTGATCTTCGGCTTTTGTGATGGAGTGTGAATTTGTATTTTGAATCTAGTCAATAATATTAATTAAAATGGTGTGAGCATGCTTTAACATTAGGTACCTATGTGTTTTATTTTTAAAGAATTTATTAGTGGGGCAAATAACTTAGACTAAATACTAGAGTCCATTAAGTTGGTATGAGACTGGCCACAGACTGGCGATGTCAGGTGCCACAGGACTTATGATGGTGATGTTGAAAATACTTTTTTAAATATAAACTTTTATTTGTAACTTGCGAAGAAAGGAACGTATATAAAAACGTCAAATCGTAATCGATGAACTGTCAAAACTTAATGCTTCTAATTTAAGAAGTGATTTTTAATTGTGCTGTCTCTTTCTTTATAGTGCAAAAGCGCATACTGTTGTCTCTTTTTATTACTATAAACCAAGACATCATATTTTAGTAGAGTTTTACTCTGAAAATTCTTCCACGATTTCTGTGGAAGAATTTTCTTATTTATTTTGGTTTTTACAAACTAAATTTATCGTGAATTGATAACTAAATAAAAATGGTGGTCACTAGTGAAGTGCATTTGCCTGAAGAGTCGGAATTGACCGTACAGGAGGTCAATTTATCTGGCTCTACTCTGATCGCCAGTTCCTTCCATCTCGGAAAATACTGTGAACACGCAAATAATGTAAGTAAACTTCTATTTTTTCTCCTATAACATATATTTACAGTCCATTTTCACACTATCCAGTTGTTTATTGCAGTAGTTTTGATTGCATAATCAAAATGCAGAGGTTATGTTTTGATTCTTGTAAAAATCTTTGACCCCGTTTGTACATCAAAAGTATAAAAGTTTTACATAACTTATCGGTCTTATTAGTTGATTTCACAATCATGTAATAATAGGCACTGTAAACTGTTATTATTTACAACAGAATTGTGATTTTACCCATTGTTTACTTGATCTGCTTTTATTGTGACTTGACTTTTTTTCTATTAAGATTATAAAAATAACCACATTATAGTTGCGATGATTGAAAACTTGTCAAACTAGAAACTCTTCTATTTTTTTACCTGTTTTAAAAATTACCTATATCATACAGAGCATAATTATTAAACAACTCCTTAGTACACTTCTGTGGCGTCACTACATGAATAAGTAGCATTAGTACATTAATAGTAGTATTAGTACATTAAGAAGTAGTTAAAAAAAAAAATGCTGAAACATGTTCTGTTATAGAAAATTTATCAAATTCAAAAACAATGGTGAATTCTACTGAACTAAAGCAGTACTAACTAGTATAATGCTATTTCAGGAATTCATGCTGTGCCGCATGGAAGAGAAGGATGCTCGCAAGTGTATCAATGAAGGCAAGGCTGTTACCGCTTGTACCCTGGACTTCTTCCGGAAGGTTAGTAACCTATCACTATATACACATGCCATCTTATTCCAAAATGTACTTTAAATATTGATCCAGAACAAGGTTAGTAACTACCTACTTCACTATCACTATACACATGTCATCTTATTCCATAATGTGGTTAAATATTAGTCTTGAACTATGATAAATAAAATGTTAGTTCTAGTTGTTCAAACATAACATACTAACAATCAAATGACAATATTTAATTGATATCAATGCAATTTTTTTTAAACAGCTTGGGAGTTTTAAATGTCAGTTCAGTTGTAAATTCATGTCAGAGGCCCTTAGGTTTGAAAACCTTCGACAACAGAGTTGGCCACTCTTGTGAGAAGAAGAAGGTTCATTTAAATGTGTGTGAAATAAAATAAACAAACATGGTCACTCACAAACTGTGATGTAATACATTACATCCAGGTGCCCTTTGGATAAAGGAGATAAAGAAGTCTAACAGAAAAAAATATTTATGATATATGTGACCTTTTTTGATGCACAGGATATATCAATGTAACCTAAATCATCTTTGTATTCTGCCTGTTTTTCAACTTGTTTATGTTACTTATATTGTTGTGTTCTGTGTGTTACAATAAATGCATTATTTCTATTTCCAGATGAAGAAGAGCTGCATGTCTGAGTTCAACCAGTACGCCCACTGTGTGGACAAGAGCTCCGGAGACTACAGCTTCACCAAGTTAGTATACAATACAAATATAATGAAAGAATACTGGGCTGCACGACACAGACAAGCCTAGTGTACAGCCCAGTGTACACCTCCACCAAAATTGTATACCTTACATTTTACTCTTAATCTATACTAATATTATAAAGCTGAAGAGTTTGTTTGCAAAAATAAATATGATGCCCAAAATAACTATTCCACACGGATGAAATCGCAGGCACAGCTAGTGGTGTAATACTTGTACAAAATTAAAAGGAAAAATAACAAATTATTAAAATACTACTTAACTAGCGCACCCTACAATATTACCTTTTTTAATTGGGTGGCTGTGTTAATCCAGGGTTAAATCTACCTCCATAGTCCATACCAAATTTAATCCAAATCATATTAGAATGTGAAGAAATAATAAGTTTAGACTATTTTATGCAAGTTACGAAAGGAATATACATTAACATAAAAAGCTGAAGCAAGTGTGTTTGTTCACCCTGAAACAAAGTGACGGATCATTGTAATTTTGGTATATAGTGATAGTATGAAGTCATGCGAGTGACATAGTCTACTCTTATTCTGAACCAGCGTGATCAAGCCACGGGTGTCTACTAGTAAACAATATGTTTTTAAACAGGTAAAGAAAAGAGAAGGAGTCTAAAACATACACATTTTAAACCTTCAGAATTTAATTAGTTAACTTTTTGCTAGTGTAGCTAGTGAATGCCCGCGGCTTTTCTCGCGTTGTCTTAACATACTGCCTTCACCATTTCAACAGTGCAAAGCTTAGTCACTCATCCAATCCATTCCAGTAAGAATTTGAAATAGATAACATTATAAATGAATGATTGTAAAATGACGAGATATAATGTAATTAACAATTTCTGTAACATTTAGTTTTTAAGTTGGAATTTCAATTTATCAATAAATTTTATTATCCATCTATCCATCAATTTATATTCTGCTCTAAATCAACCTATGTATTCCCAATATTCACACGATTCCCGCCCTTATTCCAGCTGCCGTAAGACTCAAGGTGTCCTGGACACCTGCATGCTGGAGAAGCTGAACATCGAGCGTCCTGCCTTCGGGTACTTCACTGAAGCGCGTGTACATGACACCAAGAGGTATTTGTTGTTTTTTTATATATTTTTTAAGTAAATTAACTTAGATATAAGACTGGCCAAGAAGATGCAGGTTCTAATCCTACCACTCGTGTTTATTTTTGTTTGAACAAATAAAAAAAGATTGTCTAAAAGAAATGACGTGAGTCGATAAATCCGCCTAATGTATTCTAAAAAACGAGTTCATAAAATCCTTCATGTTTTCAGTCATCACCTTTTATTGTCTAATTATTGATTTTAAAAAATCAGCGTAGACTGGGATGCAATATATATGCGTTTCAGTTTACGCAATACGGTAAATGCGTTTCGTCTATGAATTTTTTTGGTACGACAAATTTTAATAGGCTTGCGCTTGACCAAGTCATATTACATAATTAAAACTGATTAGAGAAATTTGCTATGCACTTACGTTAGAAATATTGTTTTTATGAATCTTTTCCTTCTATAGACCAAAGCCACTGCCGGAGCCAAAGGCCTTGTACCCGGACGCTACCCCCTCGCTACCCGACGACGCAGAGCGCAAGCCGGCGCGCTTGGGATCTCGCTTCTACTGGATGACGGAATAAGGCCGCTTTTGCCTCGCCACTGTCACCTATATACGACCTTTTCACGTTTTTAGTATAAATTAAATTGTGCTAAACTAATGGTAAATAAAATTATACATTATCTAATAACATTATAACGTTCAGGCAGTTGCTATCTGTGTCTGTCTTTATTAGGTACGTTAAATTTGCGAAAATAGATGAAGATGACCGCTGTCCAAATGGTCATGTATTAGACAAGCTATAATTTACTTTACTAGAATGCGTGAAATGGAACGTGTTTGCTGATTAGTGATTGTAGGTTTGGCGGTTATTTATCCGTTTGATTTTGGAATGATTGAGAAAGAGCTTACATTTTATCTATTTCTTTGCAATAAAAGCCAAAATATTCAGATGATAAAAATAAATTCTGTAAATGTTCTTTCTCACTTATGCTAAAATTGTTTATGCACTAAAGTAAAGCATTAGACACGTAAGGAAAAGTGTTTGTTAATAATTTTATTTCTTCATAAGCATCTATCTTGTATGTTTGATTTTATAATGGATTCCTATCTAAGAAGCTAAATGTACCTAATTAATGAAATGATGGCATTTTGGCCTTTTTGATTTGTGGTGTTTTCTTGGCTACATGTTTATAGAAAATCATGAAGTTTTTTAAACTTGTATAATGTTTTACTTCAGACTATTAGTTTATTAGTAGAAATAAATGTTATACATAATTGAAATTACTTTGTTTTACTCTAAATTATTACGATATATTTCCCTAGAATTTACTCAACTGTAAATTTGTTTCTATCACTATCGGGAGCCTTTTTGGGAACAGGTTAGGTCCACTACAATAGGGAAGGTGTAATAAATCTGCCATACCTTACGAATTTTAGAAAAAAATATTTATCATGTCGACGCTGTGATTTTTTATTGAATAGAGATATTTCTTAATCCTAAAATTATCTGTTTAGAGTTTACATCTGCTGTTTAAATATTCATTTGTAGCTCTTCGAACCAAATACTAATATGGAGAAAGATTAAGGTATTTTCTATCAATGAGTAGGATTACCGGCAGTACATAAATGTGATTATCACCAAGGTATGATTCTTGGTCCGAGTCACCAAAACATGACGTCATACGAATAAAGTTTTCTAATGTGTAGAACGGAACGTTGTAAAATTCCTCGAAAAATTTGACAGTTGATGTACTTGACAATGTTCTAGAATCTTATCAATATTGAGAAAATCATTGCATCTACAATGTTTTGTTCCGTTTTTAGTAAGATGTATCGTATAGTGCTATCCTTGTCCTTCTCTTTGAATGAATTTATGTTTTGTAAAGTATTTATCGAAGGCGAAATGTAATCAATCAATTCCGCGACGAAATTCTGTTTTTATTTCCATTGACATGTTGAAAACATCTAAACAATGTCCTGAATTAGATAAAAACAGGATCCGTATCGTTATTTGTTCGTTTGTGTAGTGGTTTTTCTGTGAAGTGTTGTGAAAAAGATTGAATGCACGACTATGGGTGACAACGGACCCCAGTATTTTGCGGAGTACAGTTTGTGGAACGATTCGGCTTATAGCATCTTTTCTATCAACCGTTTCAACAGGATTGAGTTTATGAGACCAGTGGCTGGGAGTATATTTCTTACTCCCGGCGATTCTGAGGAGAAGGATAAAGATGCGAGCGAAGTAGTGCACCAGGTCGTGATACCAGCGCCGCAACCTCGGGTTCGGAGCAGCCCAGGATTTGAGCGTTATTTACGTCGGGCTTTCAAGGTGGTCACGCGAGAAGACCTCATCCGCGATCCAGCTACTTTCCGCAAAGATCCCGAGTAAGTATACCATTGTGCAGCTTTAGAACGTAAACAATATGGTACTAAGTTTTTCTCGCTTCTTGGCCTTGAATGTGTAAGTTTGGGTGTTGTTTATGTGTTTTACTTTTTATGTGTTTAAAAGTACGAGACTGGCAAAAAATAAATATAAGCTGTTGTGAAGTAAATAAAAATGTAAACAATATGTTTTCTTTAATGTAAACAAAGTTTCTCTCGCTTTTGCCTTTGAAGTTTTGATTGCAATTATCATTTTAAATTTGTGTTTCATTGTTCAAAAGGGTTCATTTATGCTAACTAATATACATATAGAAATATTATCTAAGTACTGTATTTATTCTGGCATAATAAAATAATTTGTATTTGTATGTGTCATTATGGTAAATTCCCAAAATGGTTTTAAACTGTCTTTCCTTGTTTTCCATGAATATTTTCTATAAAGAAGGAAGAAGATGTTTATTCCATATATCACAGTAATATGGATATGGACATTATGGACATACTCTCCCCATTTCCATCTCATATAGCTGTCTATTTTTTCAAGGCAGAAACACACTATAACTTTAACTATATCACAATCTACCAGTCACTTGCCGGTCCTAAAGGAAGACCAGCGCTGGATGCTATCATCCAGCTCATGCAGAGTTAGGGCCAGGGTGTGACATGAAACTTCTATTGTACTCATATTTTTTACTTGGTATCTATTTATTTATTTAATTTTTGCAACATATTCAAACTAATTTAGGGGCTAAATATATCTAAACATACCCTGTTCAGAGCCGCAAGAGATGTCATTTAGCATACACATGTCATTTTTATATTTCATGTGATAATAAATGTATTTTATTCATATCTGCAGATCTGATGACTCCGACTCAAGCCTGGACCGTCTCCGCAACCAGAACTTGTACACCCGGCCACCTCGCCCTCGCTGGCGCACCTCACAGCAAGTCAACGGGCGGGGGCGGAAGAAAATGAATCTTATGCAGCAGAGATTAGAGCAGGCTCTCGCTCAGCCTGCTAAGATTGAGCGGGGAGCTAAGTAAGTATTGGCATCTCTCTTTCCCACTTATGTTAACCATAGCCTTGCCTCCTTAAGTTCATACTTATTGTCACTGTTGCTAATTAGGACGAAATTTATAGAAAACTGGTGAAAGATAAACCTTATGCATTTGTTCATATTGTTTTTAACTTACTATAATGTGAAAAAGTAAGGAAGATACAAATTCTTGTACAAGCTTTCACTTTTATAATATTAGTGTGATGTGATTTTTGCTTGTCTGATGTCTAAAAACATTTTACTTATTTATTGGTATATTCCAGCATGATGCACCGCATGGGGTGGTCGGGCGGCGCGCTCGGACGCGGCGGCGGCGGCATCGTGGAGCCCATAGCCCCCAACCCATACTACGTGAGAATGCTCAACGCCGCTTATGTAAGTATTTTCACAAGTGCTATGTTCTTTGTAAAGTACTAGTATTTAAATAAATAAATAAAATAGCCTTTATTTCCCTATTTAAAAAGTTACACATTACAGTTTTCGATGTCACTTTGCTCATTAAAATATTATTATATATTCAATTTTTTATAATATTTCTTTATACATTATAATGTCAAAAATTAAAATGTCAAAGGGAATTTACGATGTCAAAATAGTAATATAGTGATGTCAAATTTTAACTTAAATTTCTTCAATTTCGTGATCGTCCAACTTTGGACGTAGGCCTTCTCCAACTCTTGCCATGTGCTCCTCGTCAATGCAGTTCTAGTCCATAATGTTCCCGCCACCTCTATGTCATCTGTCTATCGTCTGACAAGTACTAGTATTTAATACAGTGATATTAAGAGCCACTCTAGCTAGATTGGTTAGCAGGACAGGTGTGGCGGTGGTATATGGAGGAACACACCTAAAAACCATCAAGTTTGTTGTTTGAAGTCGGTTAAGGAGCAATCACAGCAGAAAAACACTAAATATTTTTTTCCAGAGTTTCATTTGCAATGGATTTCCGCATAGATCCGCGAGTAACGCCTGATTCAATATCTTATCTACAGTGATATTGTCCCGCGTTTGAGCTTGAATATATTCTTTGATTGACTAATGTGCAATATTGTATTGGTATTTGTTTGTATTTATTTTATATCTATGTTGTAGTTTAATTCACTTAACAAATATAGGTACATACAGAAGTTATAATATATAGTGCCAGGTCTCGCGGTTTGGATTCCCGCTCAATACGAATACTTGATTATTTTTAATACCTACGACAAAAGCGTTTGCTTAGCATGGGGCTAGATAGTGCTGTGTGTTATGCCCTGAATAATTTAAAGCCTTCATTTACCTATACTAATAATAATCTAAATCTAAGTATTTGACTAATTATGTTCTATGTAAATAATCATAAAGAGCTTATCATTACTATATTATGATTAAGACCATTTTTAATTGCTATAGTAGCCTTTTCAAAATGTTTTAATATTCAATGATTTATTTTCTTTATCAGTCACTAATATATATTATATTGTTACTGTACTAAAATGAAGACACAGGAAGGGACTAACCGACATGGCACGGGTGTGCCTTCACCCAGTTTGTAGTGTTAGTATCTAAGAATGATGTACAATATTATGAATAAATGAATTTTGAATTTGAAATGATAGTGGTCAATTGCACTATAAGCCATGCAACGTTTTAAGACTAAACTTGGTTTTGCGAGCCATATACGGGCTCATAGCCGTAACAACGATAAGTAGTCGAGATTACATTACATAAACACGCCAAGGAAAACTATGTAAATTTTGAATTTTGAATGAGACGAATTTTAATACAAATACAAATATAATTAAGTAAATTATTTATAGAATTGGATACATTTGTAAATCAACTTATTTTCTCTCTTCAGGCGCACACCACAGCCGGTTTCGGTCTCAACCAAGACTCTGACTCGGCCGAGTCGAGTGACTCCGATGCAAACAGTCCCAAGAACAAGCAGAGGAATAAGAAAAAGAACAATCCGGTGAGTTGCCTTTCTTACTGCAGATCTCTCTCCTTGAGTCGTATTTCCTCATGACTGAGGGTTGTGACTCCCCTACAGAATTAATTCATTAGGGGACTCCTCAAAACATGTTGGTTTCTTGACGATGTTTTTCTTCACCGCTAAGCAATAGTAAATCCACACATTACATGAAAAGCAAGTCATATTCGGAACCAGGGTACGTCAGGATGTAAAGCAAACACTTAAACCGCCGAGCCACACTCGTTTATTTAGTAGGTAGATATAAATGGAAAAAAGATGGGAATTATATTATTTGACGTTGAAATAAGCCTTTTGTATCTCTTGAAGACCCCTATACCGTACCAAAAATCACGATGATCACTCGCTCCGTTTTGCCTAGTAAATGCGAAATCAACAAACATACTTTTTCGCTCATTGTGTAGGTGTATGTCTTAATAAGTTATTTTATCTCATTTTATAGTTTCATCTGCTAATTTTATTTTGTCTTTTTCTTTTCAGGCGCACCCCCAGCACAAGAAATCGCGCAAGATCAAAGAGCAAGAGTTCATCACCAACGTGCTGCAATATATACGCGAGTTTGTGAAGAACGATCTACAGGTCGAGATGTTCTTTGAGCCACGACTCAACCCGCGCGACAGGTGAGTTGATACTACCGCCATTGGGGCGTCTCACTTGCCTTAACATTGCCAATGTCACGTCCCAATCAATTAAATAATTCAATATGTATCTAATATCGGTCGAAATTTACATTTTTATCACATTACTTACGCAGCAAATAGGTTATGCCGCATAAAATGTACCCAAGAATTGTTCGTTGGAATTAGGTATCTGATTTCCCATACTAAGCTTATAATGCGCAATGGACAAATTCACGTCAAGTCCCAACTGACAAAATACGCACCACAGATAACAAAAACATTGGTTTCTCGTCAGCGACGGAAAACTACACTAGAATGCGTATGTTATAATGCGCACTAATAATACCTCGTGTTAGACATCTTAAGATTATAGGACTCAAGGATCTTTATCATGAGAATTCAATTCCCTCATAGTATGAGAATTCAGTTTGAACCTGCGTTCATGTATATTTTCTTTATATGCATACTTTACCTTACCTACAGCTAAAATAATTAAAATTATTAAATGTTACTTTAATTATTTTTTTCAGTTAAAATTATCGAGACATGATTGATGCCGACTCTTATTATTATTGTAATAAGTTTGTTGTTATTCTGTATGTTAATAAATGATATCTATCTATCTTAACTATGTTTATACTGTGATTTTGCTTTACAGACGCATCATCCACCAAGTGGTGTCGCTGTTGATGCACGAAGAGACAGACGAGAACGAGTTGTCGTTCGACACGATAGAGATGGTACATCTAGTGGACGAGATCGCGCGCCGCAACCAGTACAGCCTGGGAACCGTGTCTAAGGGGGACCCGCCGCAACGGTACGTGTCATTTTTAACCGACTTCAAAAAAACGAGGTTATCAAGTCTTCTGAAAGTTTTTTTTTGGGTTCCATACCCATGTACGACGTATTTATATTGTAGGCTTCGATCAAAGAGTGGCCAACTCTGATCGAGAGTTAATCTGGACCCCAATGAAACTTAGCTTAAAAAATGTTTAAGATGATCAAGAGTTAATCTGGACCGCAATGAAACTTAGCTTAAAAATGTTTAAGATGATCGAGAGTTAAACTGAACCCCAATTAAACATAGCTTAAAAAATGTTTAAGATGATCGAGAGTTAATCTGGACCCCAATTAAACTTAGCTTAAAAAATGTTTAAGATGATCGAGAGTTAAACTGGACCTCAATGAAACTTAGCTTAAAAAATGTTTAAGATGATCGAGAGTTAATCTGGACCTCAATGAAACTTAGCTTAAAAAATGTTTAAGATGATCGAGAGTTAAACTGAACCCCAATTAAACATAGCTTAAAAAATGTTTAAGATGATCGAGAGTTAAACTGAACCCCAATTAAACTTAGCTTAAAAAATGTTTAAGATGATCGAGAGTTAATCTGGACCTCAATGAAACTTAGCTTAAAAAAATGTTTAAGATGATCGAGAGTTAATCTGGACCTCAATGAAACTTAGCTTAAAAAATGTTTAAGATGATCGAGAGTTAATCTGGACTCCAATTAAACTTAGCTTAAAAAATGTTTAAGATGATCGAGAGTTAATCTGGACCCCAATTAAACTTAGCTTAAAAAATGTTTAAGATGATCGAGAGTTAAACTGTACCCCAATTAAACATAGCTTAAAAAATGTTTAAGATGATCGAGAGTTAATCTGGACCTCAATGAAACTTAGCTTAAAAAATGTTTAAGATGATCGAGAGTTAATCTGGACCTCAATGAAACTTAGCTTAAAAAATGTTTAAAATGATCGAGAGTTAAACTGAACCCCAATTAAACTTAGCTTAAAAAATGTTTAAGATGATCGAGAGTTAATCTGGACCTCAATGAAACTTAGCTTAAAAAATGTTTAAAATGATCGAGAGTTAATCTGGACCTCAATGAAACTTAGCTTAAAAAATGTTTAAGAGGATCGAGAGTTAATCTGGACCCCAATTAAACTTAGCTTAAAAAATGTTTAAGATGATCGAGAGTTAATCTGGACCCCAATTAAACTTAGCTTAAAAAATGTTTAAGATGATCGAGAGTTAAACTGAACCCCAATTAAACTTAGCTTAAAAAATGTTTAAGATGATCGAGAGTTAATCTGGACCTCAATGAAACTTAGCTTAAAAAATGTTTAAGATGATCGAGAGTTAATCTGGACCTCAATGAAACTTAGCTTAAAAAATGTTTAGGATAACCTTATTATTAAATAAAAAAGCTTATAATAAACTTGAACATTACTCTAAAGATCCACATGTGTGGTGGTTGTCTAGCTCTGAACGCAGGTTTTCGATACACATCCGGGCAGCATGACGACGCTCGCGCGACAACGCGCGCTTTACCCTTCCCGTTTCACCCTTCGGGTATGAAACATTGGGTATGTCTTATTTATATTATATATAGAAATGATTATATTTCCATTATTTCCAGTCAAATCTGCATCTACAAGCAGGCCACGGAGAGCATGTACCTCGTGACTCCGGAGGACATTCGTCCCGGAGACGAGCACGAGAGCAACCCCTTCCTGCAGAGCATCACGCGCCATCTGAAGCCAGACGCCGAGCGCAGCGAGTGCACCGTGCTGGATAGGTAACATCATCATCAGCACTATTATCATCATCTAGCATCTACAAATAGGCACATGGTCTGTATGCCAGTCTAGAAGACATTAGATGAAGACGAGAACAATAAGAAATTAAGTTTCACATTTTGGTATCATTCTTTTATCATCACCACCATAATTTCTACTTTTAAGTTCATCTCAATGTTTCTGCTCCAGAATGATCGACTACTTCGTGGAGTTCTCCTCGGAGGACGCGTACACGGAGTTCCGCTTCCTCGGCGCCTTCACCATAGAGGAGATAGACGTGATGAGCGCCTTCTTCGGGATGATCTCGTGCGTCATAGACAAGGAGCAGTACCTGGAGCTGCCTGCGAGGCTGGTGGCCGCGTTCGAGAGAGGGGAGGACTATAGCGCAGTAGAAGACGCCAACGGATATATTTCGTGAGTTTTTCTGACCAAAAAGTAGCTTTTGTCATTTTCACTTTTTTCGGCAAAATTTCGGTTGTTTTGGAAAATATTCCTTTTTTCGAAAAATTTCACTTTTTCATGTAAAATGACAGCATGACACCCAATCAAGCCAGTCACGTGATGGTAAGTAACCACAGTCTCCTATAGCCACACGAGTATAGACTATCTCCTGCCACCATAGAGGAGATAGACTTTCGGAAATTTTCGCTCTTTTTGCTTTCTTTGTCTAAAATTCGACACTCGAGCAAATCAGCCGTTTCTTTTTCTATACTATGAATTATTCATTTTTGCGAGTAACCGAGTAATTTGATGGAAAGTAATTCGTATTTTATCGGTACATTTCCCTTTACCAAAATAGAGAAAATTTTGTAATGTAATGTAAAGTCATTTCACCAATTCAAACAATAAATATGTATTTCAGAATGAGCGAAACATGTTCAAAAACAACTCCAAACAGGTACAATTTGAAAATATTACATTTCTGTTTCAGAATCAAAAAGTCCTTCAAGGAAAACAAAGAAAAAGCCGAAGAAAAAGAAGCTGAAAAGTAGGTAATAGAAAATGAGTTTTATTAAAATTCTTTACTTGGACTGTCTTACTTATAAACTTAAATCAATGAATGATTAGTTGGTCTAGAGTAGACTTATATTTAAACCGCGTTCTGTAATAAGACTGTATCTGTTAGATACAAAAAGTTAATACTGACAAAATTCATGCTGAACCAATTTTGTTTATTTTATTATATTTTGTTTATCGCGAATTTCTAAACGACAAAAGATGGTTTTATCATGTTTTTCCCACTCGTTTGAACAACTAATCACTTATCAATTCAAGTTTATAAGTAAAACAGATATATTAATAATAATAATCTACTCATGTTTTTCACCAAGTTTATTTATTAATCTATTTAAATATCGTGGCATTCAAAAATCGCCCGTATATCTTAGTGAATAAAGTGCTAATCTATTGGCATAAGGAATGGTGCGAATGGGATGACAGGTTCGAATCCCGTTAAATGAAATTGTATACAGAATTTCGATTGTAGGGAAATTTAACGTAAAGTGTCCTGACCGTAATTTTATACAAACTATTGGTCAAAAGTAAGAAAAAAGGATGTGATGATATTATGTGTTTTTTGAATTGTAGTTATCCAAATGGAGCTTGGCTTTTGACAACTTACTATAGATTTTAAAAAAAGTAATGTTTTCAAATATTTAAAAAAACGACGAAAACCACAATACAATATGATTGGCTGTCAAAGACCAAGTTCATTTGTTTGAAAATCTACAATCTTGAGATATTATTCATCATTTAACCTTTCTTGCCACCAGTTCCTAGAGCAACAATTAATTTAATTCTCCCATCAAATCAAGTGATTACTTTCATTGATGGATTTCAAATTGTCAGTCAAATGAAATGGCTTTCTACGCGCTATGATTGGCTGAAAAATCTAAATGCACCAATAAGAGCGCATACAAATTGATTTAATGTAAAAATTACCAATAAATAACAGATCGTCGTTTTAGAAACCGGGAGTACGTATAATATACGAACTTACTATACAAGAGTTTGTATGTAAATACGTTCGGGATACATGACGTTAAAATATTTTTATGCGGTTGTAATAAACAACAAAAATCGTTTCTAATGCTAATGATGAAAGCCCTTACTTTAAAAATAAAATAATAATAAATAGGCGATCAGTGTTTTGTCTGTTTCTAACAATGATATTTTTTAATACGAGTGACAAAGACGAAATGCTGATCTATTTATTAGTTTTTTAGTGTAGCCATATGTGTATAGATTTTTGTCTGCATCTTATTTCTACAATATTTGAATATAAATATATGTACATATTATATATTACGGAACCAAGCTATTTAGAATTCTAACTTCTGGAAGCTACATTGTTATCTTAAATTTTTTATTTGTTAATTAAATAATAATCAAAACGGCCGAAACCAATTAAGTACATTAATTATTACAGTTACAAGAAAACAATACTTTTAGCATAGTTTATAAACATTTTATCAAATAAACTTACCTTAACTTGGCTAATGTGGTGAAATTAAAAAAAAATATAAGTCAATCATGAGGGCAACACTGTTTTTAAATGTTAATACATGTACAAGATAAAAACGGTAGCCACTTATCTAAATAGATTTTGTTAAATATTTGCAAATGAATAAGGCTCCAAAGTTTTAATAAGTTTAGTGTCTACGTTACATGCTACTATTTGGTTTTAACAGATTTTTTTTGCACAAAAAGTGAGACCAGAAATCCTGTTTATACAAGGTGTCTCCAAAAAGTGTAGTTATCCTAATATATTTTTTATATCACACTTTCCGATGAAAAAAAATGCATACAAAAATCTATTTACACATGTTTTATTAAGATCTAATTTTAAATGTCGTCAAAAAGCTACTTTAAAATAATAATTATTGTGTTCTATCATATAAAGCTATTAATATAATGAATGTCAATAAAATTACCGTCGAATTTTACCAATTTAATCCATATTTGTATACAAGGTGTCATGGTAATATGTAATCGGTAAATCGGCTCAATATAGAGCTATTTTTAGTTTAAAAAAACAGCTGTTGCATTATATTTCTTTATGTTAAATAATAATTTATAATTTTATCAACTAATGTGACATAATTTTAATTAAAGTTTTATAAAATGAATTAATCAAATATTTTTTTTATTGTAACGGCTGTTTCTGTGAGAATAATTCTTCTAGAATTTAACAAATTTCTGTGACACGTTGTACATTGGATCATTAAAAAACATTATAAATTTGTATTGGTAAAATATCGACTTGTTTAGCGTTATAAGATTTTTAAAAGTAGATGAGAATCAGACGGACAATTTAACAAAAATGATCATTATGAGATATGAAATACAGTTTTTTTTTTGTATAAGACTAATATGCATATACAAATGAAGATAATAAAATAAATAGTTCCGAGATTTAAACAAAATATGCTGATATAATATTCTACTAGTTAATACAATTTAAACATCTTTGTATGAAAAGAAAATAACAATCTACAAAATTAATCTGAATACAGATTTCGGTAACACTCGGTATAGTACCTACGCGTACTATTTTGGGCTTTATATTTTATCTTATAAGGATTATTTTTGCTTAAAATGTGTATTTGTTTGTTTGATTCTTCTTCTAATAATTATGTATAAATTAAAGTATATCATTACTTATAAAAAATATCAACGACTAAACAGCTGATTAGTTAATTATAGTTCTCTCTTTTTCACTGTTCAAAAATAAGCATGAGAGAAAGAGATAAAACTATATTTAATCAATCAATTTATTAATCATTGATAATTTTATAAGTAAGGTGTTATAATGTGCAATTAAATTCAAAAGTCTACTGAATTCTTCGGAATAGGGTAAAAATGTTAAGTCGAAATCAAATATTATGTATGTATTTGTCACAGACAATGCCCATTTCATATTATTATCATTGGCATTTGAAAAAAAAGAAAGAAATATTTTTCTTTCTTTCTTTTCATTTTGGTCCACTTTCGGCCACTGTGTCGCTTGTCGTAAGAAAGTTGGATGTGTCTTATTTCGGTTTAACATATTTTCACTTGAAAATTCTTTACAATATTTGATTTTAGTGGACTTTTGATTGCAAATAGTATGTAAAAACTGGTCGCGTTTGACAAAGAATTTCGGACGTTGACCTTTATATATCTATCTCTGTCGCTACCATACAAATGTATTGCCGTTTCGTTTATTAGACAAAAGCGTGACGGTACAACTTTTACACGATAACTATAGAGACTTTTATACACTCAGGTCGTCGTTCGGAATTCTTCGTGAATCGTGATCGGAGTTTATGTCATTCACAAAAAAGTTTTCTAGGAAAATTGGAAACGTGGCAGTATTTTTTTACTTTTTTAATACAAGGTGGAGTCTTACTTTAAACTCGAAGCAAGCATTCGTTTATCGTTGTTTTTTATTTGAAAAAGCTTAAAAGAAGCATGAGAAAGAGACGAAACATTAATAATATAAATAAGGCTCGTATACATAAGTTTGTAACGGCTAGATATTGCCATTCAGCGCGGAAACGCAGCGAGCTTGATGGGCACATTTGCACCGGGAACGATTAAGGGAGAGTTATTTAGTTAATTTGACATTTAGTTATTATATATTGTTTGACATATAAAGTTTATAACTTACCACTCTACTTATAACGTATTTATCAATTATTGAACAGTTGCTTAAAATTAAAATTGTTTTCTTTCTCACTCGTAAATAAAGAATACCTTTAAAGAAAAACGAAAACGCTTCTCAATTTAAGCAACTGTTTCATCATTGATTAATTTAACAGTAGGGCACTTAGTTATAATCTTTAATAAATAATGGATTATCTAGTTTAATCAGTATTTTGTCTCTTTCTCCCATTTCTTTTTAAACGAGTGATAAAAAATCACTTCATTACTACATAATATGATTCCACCTTGTATAAAAAAAACCTTATTTTTTGTGAATGGCATGGATTTTAAAAAACGTAACTTGTAAATAGTTATTTGTAGTTATTGTTTGTTTTTAAATTGAATTAACTATATTAAATGTATGTCGTTTCGTAGGTAAGGTTTTGAGCAATTTCTTTAACGTGTAGTTGCCCGAGCGTAATATCATACAAGTTTTTGTTGACTCAATAAATTAAAAATATTAACCACCGGTTTCTAGAACGATTATCAATTTAATTTTTCCCCTTCAAATAAATTTCATGTATGGATTTGAAATATTTAGCCAATGACAGCACATAGAAGTAAATTTAACGGTTGAATTTAACTGATTGTCGTTCGAAAAATCAATGGTAAGTAATCAACTGACTGTATGATAATATGCCAGTTGATATAACATTGCTCTAAATCATGCATATGGAAAAAAATTTTGTTGAAATATTTTTCGAGCGGTCTTCTCTGGATAAGAAAAAAGCTTTGGTAGAGTGTATCTAATTATTAATTTCATACAAACTTTTTTACATTACGATTTTTCGATTTATTTTATATATATTGATCTATAAAGATAACATATACGAAAAATAAGCAGTTTTAGAGAGATTCTGGAATGCCTTCGTTTTAAAATAATGTTAATGAAAATGTCTAAAATGCGTCATGTTTTTAAATATCAAATCTTAATATACAGCAGTTTGTATGAAAATAATCATTTGACTATGATAATGATGATATGTCTATAAAATTTGAGAAATATTTCAATAACGTTGTAATATGAAAATTCTTCGTTTTCAATTCATGCCGTCGACCAATCACGGCAAACTGCTTATAAAATACTAATTTACAAGGACTCAAAGCCGCCTTCTAATTAACTAATATTTAAAAGTCGTTGTCGAAACTATTGATGAGTGCACGTTTTTTTTTACTTGTTTTAGTTTTGACAGCGAGAGAAAGAGAGAAAAAATATTCATCTAAGCTCATTAATATTAGTTTTTTTAATAAACCCGGCTTTGAGTCCTCATAATATTCTTGTATTGTGAGTTGTTCTGTGATTGCTGGCGGTGAGTGTAATTTTCATTATGAATTGCAATTGCAATCGTGCTAAAGACGCTACTGGTGAATTTCTTCACGCCTGTCGTCTTTAGCATGTAAAGAAGAACAAAATGTGTGAAAGAGTAAGCTAATCTCTAATGCCTTCACCATTTCGCTAAAACAGGTTGGGAGTATACTTGTCTCTTTTACGCAAATAACGTTAGATAAAGATAGAACATATAACCTTATATCCTTTGCGTGAGGTAAAGAAATACTCGATTTTAAATTGCCTTCATACGAATCGCGTACGATTATGCGTTGGCCCTATTTTTTAACCTAAGAAGACTCTTAAAGATAACATTAACATTTGACGAGTTGTATTCAAGCGTGAATCTATCTTTACATAAAATAAAAGATCTACTGTCAACCTGTTTTAGCCAAACAGTGAAGTCGACATTATGGGCTAACTAACTTTTTCATGCATTTATAAACAAAACATGTGTTAATGTAATATTATATTTACTATCGAGTAAAAATAATTATAAAGAATATAGTTGTGTAAAATGTACATGTAACTTTTTCGTGACGTATGGAGCAGAATGGATTTTTTATACTGGGTTAGTTGTGAGTGAAATATATTTTAAGCGCAGTAGCCCGAGCGTATTTACATACCAAAAAAAGAGATATTGCAAAAATTACAAAACTAAGGAAGTAAGTAGTAGTAATTGTTGTTGTATATCTAAAATTTCAGAGACTTAATTATCTTAATCCTCCTATCTTCAAAGCGAGAGTGATCGGTTCTTATCGGGTAAGCATGTTCCATCTTAGGCCAAAGCCATTATATCCTAGCCTTTGCTTAACATCATGCGAACTATGGAAAGGAGAAAACTCGTTTTAGTTAAAAAAAACACAGCACGTACATACTGTGGTTTTGTAGTTTTAAAACAAAAAAATATTTTTGCACATAACTGGTTCACAAAACTACAAAACCACGGTATTAAAATATCAAGCATAAATTTTTAGTTTTATATCAGTTTGTCAAAAGTACATTCAGGCTACTCCGCTTAAGGAAATGTTTTAACGAGTATAAAAGAAACAAATAATCTTTTACAAGATATTATCCATCCTGCTTCAATGTTTTTAAGCAATGCAACAATCCGATTTAAAATCATATTTAATTTTTGGTTACCCTCATTTTTCTAAAATAATCCCGTACAAAAATTGGCGAGCCTTATTTTTTAGTTGCAAAGTGGTAAGTCCGCCTAAAGTCTCGCCAATTTCTTCAAAACTTGTTAAAAACTAATAATAATAACCATTTGACACTTGTCATTTTCGTATATTTTACGCTGTTTTATTTCAAATTTTACCTGAAATGTACTGAAATGACAGATGTCAAATGTGGCTTATTAATTGGCCTAGCAATAGTTAAATATCAGTGCTTCGTCTATTTCTCACATCAACTGTTTTGAAACAGTGATCACTGAACAACAAATTTTAAACTATTTTTATTCTAATCATTCTTTGATTTAGATCAGATTTAACAAGGGTTACATGCAGTCGCCCGAGTGAACTTACATACAAATTCTTGTATGTACCTATTGTATATTATTTTTTTATGAAAAGTTGAACTCTGAATTAGTAATTTTCCTAACAAAGAACTCTACATCTAACCACTAACCGCCTAAGTTTTAAAAAACATATGTACGATAAAAATATGTATATCGTTATACAAAACAAAAAACTTAAGACACGCTTCATTAAACGTGAGTTTTATCAATTGCGGTGAAAATAATTTCATCCTATTCGCACTTATGGATGAGTTTTATTGTGCGAGAAAGACAGAATGATTTTGGCCTCCATTTATATATATATATATATATATAACCCAGTTCATTAAACGTGAATCTATACACAAATATATATATATATATATATATATATATATATATATATATATATTTGTGTTACTTTATATTTTTATAGTAAATATGTTTTACTTTTCTTGCTGATGTTTGTCAAATGTTGAGCTCTTTGTTTGAAATAGCTACGTCATATTGTTGCATTGCTTTATATTATTTCTATGGTAAAAACGGCGGCAGCCTTTGCAATTTTGGATTTGTGATAATTTAATGTTGACAAACAAAATTGTATATACGCCTCTCCTTTTTTTTTTAATCTTTATTTTGTAAAGGGTTTGGTCAGACATGACCATGTCACCCCTATTGGGCCTTACTTAAAATCTACGCTTACGCCTCTCCTTTAAAAATGTTAACTTAGATATGTCAGCTGTCAAAATTATCATCCTATAATATGACAAATCATAACAGGCGTAATAAATTTTTTAATTACTGCAAGGCTAGCACGGCACGGGGACATAATAGTCTTTCCACCATTTTATCCACCTGTCAGTGTCATTTCCACCTTACATAGCATGACAACAGTGGAAAGAAATATAATTTATTGATGTTTATGGTGGAATATTCATGAAATTTTATCACGCAACTCCCCGCTGTAAATATAAGATAAAAGTAAAAATAATGAACAATTTCTGAAGGTTTGATAAATTGATACAATGTTTGAAGAAAAATTCAAACATTGCATTAATTTTAATTTAATTTCGTAATTATGGCAACAAAATAGGAATAAAATGTTATAATGCTACTCTCGCCGTATATCCATCGCGGTTTGACTTTCCACCGGCTAGCCCATGCTCTGTAAATAGACAAAATTGACAGCGGGGAAACCAATTATTTTCTTTCCCTCGGGATATATTGTCTTCTGCCCGTGCTAGCTCTGCTGGTAAGCGCTATTCTCGTAAATTCGAGATATAAAGCAGCTTACATGTTTATTCTGGGTTTAATCTATCACCAGAAGAACTTTCATCAAGATCGGTTTGTTTGTTTTAGCGTGTGTAGGAATTAACATTAATATACAATTTATTGCTAGATGGCGTTGTGTGCAATGTCCCGAAATATTTATTTATTTATTTATTTATTAGTGTATTTTGACAATTTCTCGATACCTTTTACGTCAAATTCTCGGAAAGTGTATAGATGTGACTGCTGTCAAAATTATCATGCTACATAATTTACATATAATGGAAAATGCATAGTAAAGTCAACCAACTATATATAAACCTATAATAGGTCCGTATATAATTTTTTGTTTGTCAAATAAACTGTCATAAATCCAATATGCTCACTTATAAAGAATGTTTAGGCGTAAGTGTAGTTTAATATTTGACAAAGTTCTTTGAGTTTGTACGCAAATTGTGATATTTAACTTTTTTTGACAATGGTATTTTGTGACTACCAATCCTAGCGTCTTCTAATTTAGAGGTAATAGGTTCCTTGTAGGTAAGCGTGATTCACTCTATGCTACAGCAATGCTTAACATCAAGCAGGCTGTAGTCAAACGAATACCTATCCCGCGTAAAAATCTAGGGTTTTTTCACAGAATAAATTATGACTTTGTAAATAATACCTCTTTATACCTTAGATGTAGTTTGTAATTTTAAAGCAGTCATCTAAATACATTGATTATATTTTAAACGAAAAATGTATGAAGATGACATCTTTTCAAGTTATCATGCTCTAATTGATAAAGATTGTTACATTCTAAAATTGAGTTTTTTTTTATTAAATGTAGTTTTGGCAAAATAACCAGGAAAAAATGAATATCACAATTTGCGATAACTAACTCCGTATTTAACTGTTTTATGAAAACCGTATAGTTAAATTTATTTTATTTAAAAAGCGACGAATGCTGTCACTGAAATGAATGTTTATTTATATACAGTCGGGGTAAATCAACTTCTGAAAAGGATGAAATGTGGTTAGAATAGACAAAGCAACGTATTTTTGAGATCTTTGAGTCGTATTTCCTCATAACTGAGAGTCGTGACTCCCCCGCAGAATTAATTCGTGAGGAGAGTTCTCTTGGACCGAAGTCTTGGACAGATAAACCCCGGTCATTTTTCAGATAAAAAATTTGTCCAATCACAGCTAAGACCAGTTCTTGTACTAAAAGACTATTTTTGTCTGTTCTAACTATATGTGTATATATTGCTTTAAAAAGTTGCTGAATATTTTACTCCACATATTTATTTATTTCCTGTGATCGACTTATTCTGACATTTACAATCAAATATAAATTTATTTATACCTTTTTAAATTTTCTATACCCATTAGACTGAAAAGCAAGGGTGTTACTTATAATTCTGAATCAACCAGTGATCAGTTTAAGTTTGAGAAATAAACAAAAGATGAGTGACATAAAAAATAAACTGATCTTTATTAAAGGAACAAATGCAAATTGACCAAGTTGATCAAAAAATTCTAAAACTAATCCACCTCCGATTTCTAGAACGACATTCCGTTTAATTATCTCATCAAATCAATTTATAAGCACTGTTATTTGTGAATTTCAAATTTTCAGCCAATCACTAAATAAATTGTTTTGATAGCAGAATTAAACA
Organism: Macaria liturata; assembly: GCA_964023185.1. Lineage (NCBI taxonomy): Eukaryota > Metazoa > Arthropoda > Insecta > Lepidoptera > Geometridae > Macaria > Macaria liturata. Next base: position 13,775,570 of record OZ026810.1, on the reverse strand, counting down.
GATAGGCGTTCTAGTAACCTTATTTTTGTAAAACAAAAGTTTGATTGTCTACAACTTTTTATATTTTTACTCAGTTTTATACTGTACAATAAAATGCAGACTTGCCTTTAATAAATTTATTAATTACTGATATGTCAGAATTGCGACTGTCGTGTCCGAATCCAGTTAATATATCAAAACTAATGTACCTATATCTTTGTACTGTGTTATAATCTCTGTCAATTTCGCATGATAATTTTGACAGATGTCAACTCTATACATTTTACGTCAAATTTGCGGAACGTGGACAGTATGACAGCTGTCAAAATTATCATTCTTTATTGAACATAAAGTTTATGGATATTATTATAACTTGAATTAACCTAAGCGTCTTTATAACACAGTTTTTGGTACCTATTAATTTGAATATTTCTGACCAGTTTGGTCTAAAGGGTATTTGTAATTTTATTTCAATAAATGATAATTGTTTTTTTAATACGGTATTTTTATTTTACTTGCTAAAACAATATTTAGTTTAACTTAAATTATGGTATAGGTACATTACATATGTATGGACACCTACATAATATGTCATTATTTAATTTATTACTAGCGGTACCCCTCTATGTTATTAAATAAAAAAATCATTAATTCAAATTTAAAAAAAATAAAATTTTAATTATTTAAAAATTAAATTTTTCAAATTTAAATTTTAGCATAGGTATGTTATCCATGGGTTAATCTCTCTTTCTACTGATCGTAAAGTAACAAAAATGTAGTCCCACACAAACTTACCCTTTTAAAATATAATTTTCATATCAAAATCATGTGGTTATTAAATAAATAAAAGACCATTTATCAAACGAAAATCAAGTTATATTTATTACTAAATCTTAAATTGTTTCATTTGAAACAGAAATCTTAACATTAAACATAACAATACTTTATTGCTAAGTATGTTATTATGTGCTAGTATTGAAATTTAAAATTATATAATCTATAGTTTCTTTAGTTAACCTTATATCTTTTAATAAGTCTGTATTTTTTAAATAGGCTCAGAGTTTGACTACAGCCAAATGTTATTTTTATACAATAAATTATATTTTTGACAGTTGTCATCTCCATATACATTTTACTTCGACTTCTTAAAAGGCTTCTGTGGCATTGCCGCAATTTTGCCTGTGTCACGTAGTTAACGAAAATACTGAAAACCAACGCTGAAAGGATTGGCGAAAATAACCAAACCATACATTTTGAAAAAATAACGTTAAACAAAGCAAAAAAAACAAACTACCAAAAGAAAGAACAACTTAACTATCAATATCAATCATTCATTTTAATAAAATTTAAGAAATACATTTTACGTCAGACTCGCGATAAATGTCAGATGACAGCTGTCAAATCATGTTATATTGGACAAATCATAAACACCAAATTAGCTGTAGTCTAAGACGCTAGTCTAAAAGCTTATTCATTCTTGACCTTGTCCATCTCCCGGCTCCACCTTCGTTTCCGGTTGGTCGCCATCTTGTTTTTCACTGTCTCCTGTTTCTGGCTCTCCTTCCGGTTTGTTGATGTGTCCTCTGAGACTGAGGTCATATACAACCTCTTCGATCTTCTTGAGGTCGTACTTCAGAGCGTCGAAACCTTTGCGGAGGTTGTCGTTCTTTAGGTTTAGTAATCTGTGGACAAAGAAAAAAAGGCTAAGTACATTTTATTCATTAAATACTGGATATAGAAATATTACCACTTGTGTAGTGTAGTTGTTTCTTTAGTTAGGAAGGGTGAAACAAATAGGTTTATGTACATATACCCATTTTATATTAATACTTATTGTAGCCAATCAACATTATCGGCTGCTATCTTCATATTAAAGTTTGGAGATTAGTTGGCAAAATTTTCTGTGAACATATGTTGCTTGTTTTAAAATTTGATTGATCATGTAATGATATACATCATACGCAATGCAACACAACACCATTCTTTTTGAGAGGCAGGTTAAAAATGGTGTCAAAGTTTTAAAAAAAGGCAGAACCAAGTGTTTCTTTTCTCTGTACAGTCAGGCATTTGACAATTGTACAAGCGTCAGTCAGGGTGACAATCACAGTACAGTGATTTAAAAAGCAATAGTATCATACCTGAATCCCGCGTTGATGCCGGTGACGAATTTGGATATCTGCGACACCCGACTGTACTCGCCGCGAGACGCAGAGTTCAACGCCAGCCGAGACTGTGGGTAGAATAACAGGAGTGATCGATTATTATATCTCTAATAAAAAAAAAATACAGAAACCGTTTTTAGATGGTGCTTATTATGCAAAGCAACCAATACATGTAGCATTTTATTTTTAACGTTGATATTTTAATTTTGAAAACATTGAAATTGAATGATATACCTAGTCAGGTCATAAATTCTATCACATGTTTAATATAAAATAATTGAAACAACTTTATTCTTTATGTAATCATTTATATACCAAAATGAACTTAACAAAACATAGATTCTTATGACAATAAAGTTTATTCAAAATGACCTCCGTGATTTTGAATACAGGCCTTCAATCTGCGCGGCCAGTCGTCTATCGCTGCACGAACGAGGTCCATGTCAATATCGGCGGCTGCCTTAATCAAGGATGTCTTGAGTGACTCCAAATTGGGATGAGGCTTTGAGCACGCCTTTTCCTCCAAGTGTTGCCATATCTTGTAATCTTACGGATTCAAATCTGGACTGGAGGAGGGCCAGTCTTCGTGCCGGATGAAGTCGATTTCACGCGCCGCCAGCCAGTCTTGTGTGCTCTTCGCTCTATGAGCTGGCGCCGAATCTTGTTGGAATACCCAGTGCTTGTTATTGAACATGATATGAGAAACAGGTTCCACAAGGTTCGTCAGGACTGTATTTTGATACACAACTGCATTCGTTTTTACACCTTTCTCACAAAAATGTACCTCTGTTAAGCCCCAATAAGAAACTCCCAACCATACCATGAGCGAGGATGGAAAATGACCTCGTTGGACGCGCGGAATACGTTTGCTCGCTTCTTCACTACTGTGTGCGTACACCTTATCATTTTGTTTGTTGTAGCTCTCTTCTACGGTAAAAATTTTTTCATCCAAAAAAAGAATTTCCCGGTATTTTTTTCCCGCGTACCGCTTCAACAAAGCGCGGCATCTCTTCAGTCTCAGGTCCATTAGACGAGCATTCTAACGATGTCCTGTTTTTCTTCGATATGCCCGAAGCCCTAAGTCTTCATTTAACACCCTTTTCACCGTGGTTCTGCTTAACCCCATCTGAAGGGCCAACAGTTTCTGCTTACGTTTGGGATTTCTTTGAATTCGCGCCTTCACAGCTTTTATCACTGCTGGAGTCCTAACAGACCGAGGGCGACCACTTCTTGACCTGTCATCTACACTAGAGTCTTCATTGTATCGTTTGATGGTACGATAAACGAATCTTTTGGTTATATTCAAATTTTTCAGTATGTCAAAAATTTGAATTGGCGCGTAACCGCAACGATGCAATGCAATAACTGCAACACGGTCTTCTTTAAGCGTCCACTCCATATTTTAAAATGAGTAAAATTCTAAAAAGTATACATTTTTATTTTCATGAACAATTCGAAATCCGAATTCAATAAACTTTTTTGTGGCCAGCATTCTAATAAAAATAAAATAAATAAAATAAATAAATATTCCGGGACATTGCACACAGCGCCATCTAGCCCCACACTAAGCAAACGCTTGTATCATGGGAAAAAAAAAAAAAGAAAAGTTTCTTTTATTATAATATATATTTTATTAATATTTTATTATTTTTATGTTTTTTTTTCTAAAAGAAAAGTTTTTACTGTGTGACAATACTTATGACCTGACTAGGTATGTACATTTAGGAAGATTCTCTAGCTTCTACCCGAGTGGATTTACAGACAACAGTGTGTATTATAAAATAGGTCTCTGTATATTCTGTGCTCGGATGATGTACTGAGCTCAAATAAAATAGATTAGCGAGCTATTTTTTCTAACAACACAAATTATTAAAATCAACTTATAAATAAGTAAATAAATATTTCGGGACATTGCACACAGCGTCATCTAGCCCCACACTAAGCAAACGCTTGTATCATGGGTACTAGATAACGGATATAATACTTATATACTTTTCTTTTGTAAATACATACATACTTATTATACATACAAACAACCAGACTCAACACAAGTACATAATTATAAATTTTATAATTCATAAATACTTGTGTAACGCGGGAATCGAACCCGCAACCGCTAGATTAGAAGGCAGAGTCACTACCAACTAAGCTAACAGGCTTATGTGGGTGTTAGGTATATTTTTTATAAATTTGAAAGTAGTAGTAACAACACACAGTACATACATACCAGTTCTGTGCACAGCATCAGGATTCCAACGAGATAGTCCTCCAACTCCACTTGAAATGCCACATACTCCTCAGTCGAGTCTCCTGGAAATAATGAGAAAGTACATTATTTAATAACTTTAAAAATAATTAAAACAACTATTGGGTGCTCGCGGCTACGCTCGCATTGAGAAGTAAAACTTGCATCCTCTATTTCAACCCTTTAAAAGTGGCATTTCCAAAAATCCTTTTTTAGCGGATGCCTACGTTGTAACATCTACCTGCATGCCAAATTTCAGCCCGATCCGTCCGGTGGTTTGGGCTGTGCGTTGATAGATACACTATGTCAATCAGTCAGATAGATAGATAGATCTCTTTATTGTAACACATATACAGAAAAAAGAAAAACAGAAACACCAAAGACTTTAATAATGGTGCCACAACTGGCAACCTTATCGCTAACAGCGATTTCTTCCAGGCCCCCGTAGGATGGAGAGGAGTCGATAGAAATAAGATAAGACAATCATTTATTCATCAGTAGAAATACTCAACTTATGAACTAAAAGTTAACAGTTAGTAATTCTATTGTCTCGTCTTACAAAAACTATTGATGACAGTGAAAAGATTTTAAACATGTCTAAAATAAAATGACAAATAAATTTAAAATGTAGGATGGAGAGGAGGCGATAGAAAAATAAGGACAGGGTGTTCAAAAAAGACACATTACCACAATAGGCTCTTTGACAATGCGAAAAATAATGTGTCAATTGCTGACATCAGTATACATTATGAGTGTAAAAGTGGTTATTTATTACCGTTAGTTGAAAATAATAATTAATATGTATATTAAAAAATCCATAAATTAAAATGCATATTTTTAAACGCTTGTCACGTGACACAAAACGCTCCTGATTGGTCGAGTTAATAATGACGTCACTAGCTTGTAAACATTGTTTGCCTACATGTGTATTATTATATTTCGAAACATATTTGATAAGATTTCATTATTTTGTGTGATTTGTTTGCGAAATTTTACAAATTCCATCAAGAACTTTTACCATGGACTACGATTTTGTAAAAACAGACAGCAGAAAACTGCCCCAAGTAGACGCAATCATGGTCGGATTATATTTAAAAAATATTTTTTTTATGCTTCGGAGCTAAAAATTTAAAAACAGCAAAGTAAGTAATATCACCTAAATGGTAACTTAAATTATATCATAAGGAAGTGAAATAATGATGAACTTCTTGCTAAATCCGTTTTTGTACTGATAGTAATTAACCATGTCATTTTCCATCTGTAAAAAACAAACAAGTTAGTCTGGAACCTTTAGTGCAATGCTTATTGAAATCATAAGACTGTATGTAGCTACAATTTTTAAATAATATTATGGAAAACAGCGGAATAGAAATGTTCGAAGTGATTTGAGAGAGACATTCTGCTAACAACATATAAGTACATATTATAACCTCAAATCCATAACAAAAGATTAACATTCTAAGTGTAATAAAGCATTTAAAAAGTACCTATCAATATTACGTTTACTGACATCGAAATAGTCTTCACAGAAGAAAATATTTGTACTATTCGCTATGTCATTGTTATCCCTCCGAGAAAGTTGCAGCCACTTTCGGCGCACTTGGACATTCTTTGGAACACTTAGAAATAGTTTGTTCGGAGTTTTTATTGACGTATTTGTACATTTTGGAACACACACCATTTGTAACTCATTTTGTAACACATAAATCACCAAATCCAATCGCGCTTTCGTTATTTGTTAGCTATATTGTATGTGGATGATATGTGCCACAGATCTCAATACAGGCTAGTGACGTCACCGATTCCATTGCAGCGCCATATTGTCAAAGTAGCGTTTTGGCGGACTATTTAAATGTAGAATTTTTAATTTTATATTTTTTAAAAAATATGTACCATAATTTTAAAAATACACTTTAGACTGGGTTTCTTAACCCCTAAATAAAAATATAAAATGGATTTTAAAACCAGTCAAAGAGCGTATTGTTTTATAAATGTATTTATAAGAATATAAGTAACGATTGTACATACCTCCTAGTATCTGTGAGACCACCTCGTGCGTGGCGAGGATGCCCGTCTCAAGCCACACGGTGAGCCCGATCAGGAAGCAGTAGCGCTGCGTCACGTTGCGCCAGTAGTCATAGTATCTGGAGGTAGGTTTGTATCAGTGTTACTATATAAAGCCTCAGCAATTTTTTTTTAACTTGAATAGGTTTGCACTTGGCCATAGTTTGTCAGATAGCAAGCAAACGCTATGGCCTAAGATGGAGTGTGCTAACCCGATAAGAACTGATTCACACAGATGTCGAGTTGTAGTTTCCAGGGTTTTTCAAATCTAGAGTTAATAGGTATCTTCTATGTAAGTGTGTTACATCCTAGGCTGCAGCAATGCTTAACATCAGGCAGGCTGTAGTGAAACATAAACTTATCCGACATCAAAAAAAAAATGTTCAGCCAGAAAAATTTTCTTTCTTTGACTTATGTTGATTATAAAGTATGAGAGCAGTCCAGCATATTTTATTTTGTAACAGATTTCAAGCAAGGAGGTTATCAAGTTTTCTGAAAGTATATTTTTTGTGGGTATGTTTCACAACTACTCCGTTATTTATGAACCAATTTCAACACAAATAATTGCAAATTGAAAATGGGCAATTCATACATGGACTGTTTAGATGATTTAGAAGATAAAATAAAGGTAACAATTTTACTTGTAAAATTTCTCCTCGGGCAGCGCCAGCTTTAGCTTCTTGTATCCTTCTCTGGCCTGATCAAGCAGGACTCGCACCTGCAGGCATGCTGCAGATACTAGAAACATAATTATAAGTAATATATTTTAGTTTAACTTATGTGACTTCCCCGCAGAAGTAATTCGTTAGGGGACTTTTCTTGTGCAGATACATAGTGGTGGGCGCCCAGGTCCTTCCACGGAAGACACATGTCCTCGGAAAGATTGTTTAAAGAAGAACAAACCAGTTTTTGGTATATATGTCTACCAAGAACCAGTGACAGCCCACTGATTTTCTGCCTAAGGAATACACATAACATGTTGCATAAATAAGTTAAGAAGACATATACAAACCTACTACTTGACCCATAGTAACTTACTAAAAATGGATATCTTTAATGTTTCCAATAAAGAACATTTTTATTTATTTATAACTGTGGACGCCCCAAGGCTTCGCTCGCATTATTTTATTTTGGCACTTCTAAGACCTCATACTACCTACATACCAAATATCATGATGATCAGAAGAGATGATGGTAAGAAGAGAGGGTATCTCACTAAAATTACATCTAATGTGCCGGCCTTGTTGTTGTTGGATGTATTAGGCAGCTAAGCATTCATTCATTCAAAATTTAGCAGCTGGGCTCTTGTTGGTGGAGTATGCGCCATTTTGGTTTCCTGCAATTTCCTTGACTTGCTTATATGACATGACACCTGCTTTCTCTTTTATTTGGTCTATGTATGATCTTCTGGATCTTCCTCTTCGTGTCTCCTCAATGATGTTTCTCATACAGTCGTCGTGTCGTATAAGGTGGCCAAACATCTTCCCTATTCTGTTCTCTATTGTGGTCAGTATTGTTTTTTGTTCTTGAACCAGCTAAGCATGAGGACGCAAAAAGTTTTTACCAAGATGTGTATAAAGATTTACTTACTTCCTTCTTCGTTGATGTGAACAACTTGCAGAATCGACATAATTTCGCGGGAAAGCCGGTCAATCTCTTTGCATATCGAACGTATAACCTGAAACATTATAAATATTGAAATTTATGATTTTTTATAAAAAAATTGTGGTCAAGAATTATTATGAAAAAGCTGAAGAGCTGAGATAAAATAGCTGTTTTGCCAAATTTTGCTAGAAAATAGAGTCAATGAACGCATCGTGATTTACAATTTACCTCACGAACATCTTGATCATCATCCAGTTTCCTTTGGAATCGGCCGAACACAGGATTTATGATTAAATTCTCATTCATTTTGCAGGAATAACCGATATTTCTTTGAATTTAACAATAAAATAAAATATCAATGAAATGAATTAGAAAATTAAATATGTTTCCAAAACAGCTACAGAATGACAGAATGAACGAATTGAAATGACAAATGAATGAGTTAGTAATAGTTAGTACAGATAACACTTGAAACCTGAAATCTAGACCACATACATACGTATTTTCCGTACGTGTTTTTTCCAATTAAATAACTTTTACGCTTTCACAGGACTGAGATAGTAAGGTTAAAAATGAAAAATAAACTCCTCTTTCTCTTTGGGAAAACGAGGTTATCACTGCAGCATTTTTTTAAACTTAACAAATAAACAATATGTGTGTACCACGTATGCATAGCTTTAAAAAAAAAACATGACAATGACATCTGAACATGAACAATGAACGAAATTCGAAAACAAAATAATGTCAAATGTCATTGTCAAGTCAAGCTGTTCTTGCTCATTGGCAAAAATGGCTGGCGGTGAAGTGGAACTAGCGCAATCAGCCGCCCCTGGCGGCGATACTATCTTCGGCAAGATATTGAGGAAGGAAATTCCTGCCAAATTTGTCTATGAAGACGACCAGGTAACTAAGGATACCATTCTCTGAATCTGTCGTTTTAGCCCGGCCGGTGTCATACAATATCAGCTGTTTCTTGATATCATAATATTGCGTATTCTTAATTTTTTTCTTTATATCTGTCTCTAAATATTAGTAAAAGCCACACCGGTAACGTCCACTGCCTGATTATTCTATGATTTATGGATACCTCCTGTAAAATGAAAAGTTTTAAAGGTTATGAATGTCAAAGTTATTAAATCGATTCTTGTAGCAATTTCCCCATTTCTCTGTTCCCAGTGCGTGGCGTTCCACGATGTGAACCCTCAGGCTCCGACTCACATCCTGGTGATCCCTCGCAAGCCCATCGCTCAGCTGTCGCTGGCTGAAGATGGGGATGAGCAGTTGCTTGGTAAAAACTACTTTTTTTTCAGTTGTATTCAATAATAAACTATTTACTCTAAACTTGAAAGAATACATGAGAACCTACCTATACCTAGTGCTTAAGTGGACTTTATGCACACGTTCATATGATTTTCATTGATGTTCCTCAATGTCATATTTGCCTATTGAGACTTAGCATTTACAAACAAAGTTCTAAAACAATTATTGTTGTATAAGTTAGCTACCTAACATTACAAATAACAACATTATACTTAGATATAGTATACTATACCAGACATACCTACTTAGGTAACTAATTCTATATCATTGCTATGTCTCATTTATATAATTTATTGGGCAGCTCTTATACCTACAGCTTGTATAAAATAGCCAAATTGTTTTATAGTAAAAAAACTACCGGCCAATAAATACATATAATACCTGCTTTAGTTACACAGTTTACCAGAAGTTGCTAGGTATCAGGTGCATAAAGAAACCCTGAAAATTTGCACTACATACTGAACTGGTCCTGTAAAGCACGGTTTTAGAAAAAACATCACAGCTCAATTTTTAAATTACACTTTCTATACAGATATAGGATGTGTATATATTTGTGACATCTATGTATCTTATTTATAGCAAACTGATTTATCAAACATGCTTTCCAGGTCACCTCCTCATAGTAGCTCGTAAAGTGGCCGCCCAGCAAGGCTTGGACAAGTCTGGTTTCCGTCTCGTCATCAACGACGGTAAGAACGGGGCTCAGAGTGTGTACCATCTACATGTACACATCCTCGGGGGCAGGCAGATGCACTGGCCTCCTGGATAATGATGATGATGATGTGGCTATTAAATGACCTGTTGAATTGATAATGGTAAAGTAAGGTTTGTTTTGATTATGTTACTTGTTTTATTTTAATTTTACTGGTAATTAAAATGTAGGTCACTAAAAACAATGTGGTTGGTAGTAATTAATGCAACTCCTACTGCATAAGTAATTTAATGAATGTTACAGATATAAAAGGATATAAAATACTATCTTATCTAGATAACAATTTATACATTCATCATTACAAAGGTTTAGAGGCAAGATCCTTGTCTGTGGAGCATGCGCCATCCTTTCTGATCTGCCAATTCCTAAAACTAACTAGGTTGGCTCAACGACCCAAATCGGATCTTGGCCTCCGACACCAAAAGACGCCATTCATCTCTGTCCTGTGCCACTTCCTGCCACTCAGCGGCTTCGAGCTGGCACAGATCTTTCTCCACTTGGTCTTTCCAGCGGTATCTGGGACGGCCAAGCGGCCGTCGACCGTTTGGTCGTCCCAGATACGCTCTCTTCACAGCACGATCTGATCCCATCCTTTCCACGTGACCGACCAGCGAAGTCTGTATGATTTTATTTCGCCTATAATATTGGGTTCGGCCAAGAGCTCCTCGACCTCGGCATTCTTCCTTATTCTAAAGCTTCCATCGTCCCTTCGAACTGGCCCTAGAATTTTTCGGAGTACTCTTCGTTCAATGACTAGAAGCTTACTCTCTTCTTTTTGGGTTAACGTCCAAACTTCGCATTCGTACATCAGGATTGATTGATTGCCCGCGCTGGGCCTTACGGCGCCGGGCAGCGTCCCCCGGGTGTCGGATGGGGGAATGGTCGGTAGTACAGCCTAGCTACGCTACCGGCTTAGTCCGATGGACTCGCTGACCAACGAAGGATGGGGTCCTCCAGAATTTTGGGGGTTGTGCGGAGGGTTAACACCCCGTCCATGTAAAAATTGCAATTGTTATGAGACCAACACAAAGAGAAATACGATCTGATTCCAATAACAACAACAACCGGCAAAGATTAGTGGACCTTCGATTAGCCTCGTGGAATGTTAGGAGTTTATATAGGCCTGGCGACATTTATCAGGTAATGGATGAGCTAAGAAGATACCGCATAGGGATAGCGGCTCTCCAAGAGGTTAGGTGGCCTGGGAGTGGAGAGTGTACTTTAGTGAGGGACAATGGGGAAGTTTTGTTTTACAGTGGTACCTACCAGCAATGGTACTGGGTTTATAGTTCAAAAGCGTTTTATGGGAATGTACTGCGATTTGACGCTGTGTCTGATAGGCTGTCGGTGCTGCGTGTTAAAGGCGTTTTTGCAAATTTTTCGATAGTAAATGTGTACGAGGTCACTGCGGACGATACTATAAAATATGACTTTTACGATGAATTGGAAGTGGTGTACGAGTATGATAGGCTTCCGGAGTATGACGTTAAGATTATAATTGGGGATTTAAATGCGCGGGTAGGCAGAGAACCTATATTTGCCAATTCCAATTTGCAAATATAGGTTCTCTGGCACAATTCAAAGTTATGACGACCTATACGACGTCTCACAGACGTCAATATTTTTGTGTTAACAATATTTTCTAAAATACGCGGCGTGCGGCCTCCTTTCTCCCGTTACCTTCCTCTATTGCTATCCTGAAGACGCAGTCGACGTCACGTAAGTGGCGAATGCACAGGTGTCCGTAACGAAGTCATCGACGTCTCACAGACGTCAGTACGGTGTTTATGTACAAAACTTTTTACGTCTCTCAGTCGTCACCTCAGTGTTTGTGTATGTAAGCTCATAGTGTCTCCTGGACGACCTGTCGGTTTATACGTTTTATTTAATTTTATATATTGCCTAAGAAGAAGAAAACTGTTTCAAAGGAGCGGGAAACGCTCTTCGTGGATGATGAAATTTCTCTGGAATTCCAACCTCATAAAGACAGAGTATAGTCGGCACTTCATTGTACGGATTTACTAAAGATCATACCATGTTGTTCTTTGTAACTAAGAATAAAGCTATTATTCCACAGCAAAGAGACTGATGAAACTACCAATAAGCCTGTTATCATCACTGACTTTAACGAGACTAAAGGCGGCGTGGGCGAAGTGGACAAAAAGTGCTCTAATTATTCGTCCTCTCGAAGGACATGACGCTGACCTATGGGTTTGTTCTTCAGATTGATAGATCTGAGCGGTGTTAATTCTTATGTTTTGTATTATGAATGCACCAATAAATTCAATATGAGACGTGGCCCTTTTCTACTTTCTGGACCCACTGATATGCCTGAGCTTCCACCTCCAAAACAAAGTTCTGATCCTGATCCAAGTATTTGAAAGACATGTGCAATATGTCCCAGCAGAATGAAAAGGCCAACAAAGTACTTTTGCCATCATTATAAGAAACTAATGTGTCTTACTTGCTGTCTTTAAGTCTGAAATGACTGCAAAGTTTGATAGTAAAATGTGCCAAATATATGTGTTGTCAGTTTTTTTATGTTTATACAAAGAGTTTCTTGATTATTTTGATACTTATTTATAGAAGTATATACTTATTTATATAAGTTACTTTGTCGATAATTATGAGTGTTTAGAAAAAATGAAGATTGAACAAAGTATGTTCCTAAATTTAGTAAGCAAATTAATAAATAAATGTTGATTGTCTTTAAATTTGAAGTTTAATTTATATATATTTTCATTAGCTAAAATGTTTATCTAACAACTGTAAAAATTATGAGTCGTTTGCACCCTTAAACATTTTTTTGTAATTATTTTAATTTTTACATCTGTTGGACGTAACCACGGCGTTAGTGTTTTTTTAGACCAGGTCGTCAGCCAAAGGTTAAAAGGGTAATAGTATTCTTTGGTTATGGCCAAAGAAGAAAAAAATAAGTTTCTTAACTAGACAAAAAAAATTTAGCTTTATTATTAACGTATAAAAGAGGTCTACAATCTACTCCCAGGCCCCACAGGCCATAGCATGTGATGCAGGGCGCGTCCAAACACATGCAGACACAATAACTTGCCGGTCACGTGACTCTCGTCTACTGTCACGTGGTATCCTCGGAGCCCGCGGGACATGGCCAGACTCTTTGCTGTTAGGAGGAGGTGGCCTGAAAGAGAGAAAAGATTGATTTTTTTTTTAACTAAAGAGGTTTTGCGCTTGACCACAAAAGAGAAGCTTGTAAGAGCGTAGTGTTATATACTCTGAATACCTATAAGTAGAAAGTACAGTAATACATTTAATGATAGTCTAAGAAGAAACGTGATCATAGACTTTGAAAGAAACAGGTTAATAAGGCTACCCGTTTGTGAATCCACCGTTAAAGGCGCTAGTGTAGCATTTTTTTTAATAAGACCATATTCGTCGTATTAAAGAAGTTGGCCGTTTAACTTTCATAGCCTGTTACATTTCTTACATATCCGTGGGGAAAAAGCTTGCGAAGTATTTTTTTAGATATTATTCGCGAAGTCGATTCTTCTTACTGAAAGAATTAGGTATTTATAGATCAATGAAAGAACAAGAAGCCACATGCGCAAAAGTAACGAAAGAAAAAAAATATAAGAGTATCAAATCAAAATACTTTATTGCACACCAATTACAAAAGAACACAATTATAAGGAAATATGTAAATAATAAGTAGTTAGTAAGTGAAGCTTAGCTAAGTTAGTAGTTACGAGTATATAAGATAATCCACTAACTTCCACACGTCTACGAGAAAGGCCACCACATCTGCCTCCCCCCAAGTACTTGCACATAGAACTGAGCCACTTTCTGACACGAATGAGGGCCTTCGTTCATCACCACGCGGAAACCTTTTGTAGAAATACCCTGCGACTTAGCGACACGACGCGCGGTTAGCAGGAGGTGGCCTAGAAAAGTAGTGTTTTCTTGAGTATCGTTGGTCCTAGTGTCATGAAATTTGGCAAGGGTGTAGCTTAGTTCAAGAGAATACTGGATGTCGAAAATTATCAAAATCGATCAAGTGGTTGTCGGAATAATCGCCACCATATTATAGTATTACAACATGTGATTGATTGATAAATAAATAAAAACCGTATCGTTAGTTCCCGAATCTCACCACAATCGACGCGTGGCGCTGCTTTTGAATCTTCGTTTACTGTGCTACTGTGCTTTATGTTTTGGCTTAGTCATGTTTTATTCTAATTTATAGACTGGGATCCCGATCCATAATACCGATTTTTATACTTTTATCCATGGATCAAACTCTTGACAGGTGTCAGTATCATTAGAACCTACAGTAGTTATGGGCCTTACCGAGTATTTGCTCATCCTGCTCCGAAGCATCAGATAATCTTGAGATGGTTCGTCTAGGTACCACGAGGAAGTGGCTCGGGGCTGCCTTGTCTTCGAGGTCTTCTTCGAATACTACGCACTGGAAATAGGAGTAGATTATTTATTTAGATCATAGATTATTCTATGGTAATAAAACAAAGGTACATAAAAAAACTTTCAGAAGACTTGATAACCTCCTTTTTTGAAGTCGGTTAAAAAGTCGAAACATGAGGAAAATATCTTGCGATGGGCGAATCAATACTAAATCAATCAAGGATACTCGTAATTATAAGTAGGTAAACCGGTTTCTTCTAGGCAAGCGCGCTAGATCGTAGATTATAATATTTCATGTAAAAAAACGGTATACATTTGAAAAAGACATTAAATTTACTTGTAACAATTTTCTATGTGTCGGACTATTGGTCCGCTATAATTAATTATATTTGTCGCTGATAATAACTGCAAGTTACTACATATATACATACTCACATGTGTATATTACTGTTAGACACCCGTTAGGCATCGCAAAAAAATCCATAAGGCACTTTTTGGGCCCTATACAATAATACCTAAAACCACCCCAACTCCATAGGTACCTAGAATTACAACAATCCGTCGCGCCAATAACACGACAGATCGTCGAACAAACAAAGGTATAATATGATTGCACAAACATCCCACATACCTTATTATCCTGATAAATAAACTCTGTCCGTGCTTTCCCGCCAAACATAAACACTTCTTGGGTTGTTGATGCTACTGCGGCCGCCATCTTGTTTATCAATATCACACAAAACTCAATAGAGGAAATATTATGTTAGTTATTTGATTGCACTGAACATTACTGATGCAATTGCGGTTTTCAGATCCAAATACTTATATAAAAAAGCCGTTTTTGATCGATTCCAAAAGAGTTACCTACCTAAATTCTATTTCGTAGGTATTTATTCACACGATAAATCAAAATCACAAAGAAAAAGATAAAATACAAATAAAACACGTTCGTTTGCCTCAATTCTATTTGCGATTTGTTTATCTTATAAAAACATCGATATGTGGTGCAAGATTTGATAATGAGTATCAAAAATGAGTCATTTCACATAAGGAAAATAGGTAGGTCGATTATAGATATTCAAAGTTCTTTAGTCATCGTGATTAAGCAACTTACTAAGTTTTATCTCTCTCTATTTGAGCCGTATTCCTCATGACTGAGGGTCGTGACTCCCCGCAGAATTAATTCATGTTAATTAGTAAAGTTACTCAAAGTAAAGCAACTAAAAAGTTCTCTTTAACAATTAGAAGAAAAAGAGTCGAGACTTTGAATTGATTTTGAGACCGAAACTGGCAACCGTACCTACATTATAATATATCAGTCGAACCGCGGAAGCGCCTAAATGTGACTTTTTGAGCAGTCAATTGAGTAATTACAAGATAAACAGTTTGTCATAAAAATCATGACTAAACTTAGGTAGGTATTCCAAAAATGCTGTCATAATGATTAAGCCATATCATTGTACAAATATTTGATGAGGATAAAAAGAGAAAATATTTTTTTCAAATTATTTACAGCATATCAAATTCAAATTAATTGCAATACCTACATAGGAACGAAAATAACTAATGAAATGGTTATTTAGAATAAGAATATAGTAATAAAAAATAGTTTGGAAATAAGTGTGTTACCTACAGTACAATCGCCTGTTAGGTTATATTTTACTGAACAATTGAATTGAATAAGAAAGAAAACGGGAACTTTTAAACAAAACCATTTATATTTAAATTCATTAATTGATAAAATAGTACACGACACATTGCTATAATACATAGCTTACAATAAATAATTAAATACACATTACATAAACACAATGCAGATCACAGTCTTATTCGGCTCTTTATGTAATTACATATACTTCCAAAAAACCGTATTACACATACATACATACAAGTTATTATTTACCTATTAAATCCTAGATATTAGTGTCAATAAATAGTATTACCTAGGTATATACAGAGTTAGGTATATACGATCTTCAAAGCGAGAGTAAACCGGTTCTTATTGGGTAAGCACGCTCCATCTTAGACCATAGCTATTGCTTACCATCAGGCAAACTATGGCTCTGCCTTCTAATCTAGTATATACCTAGGTAATATTATTACAATGACTTATACATAGATCATTTTATTTAAGGGGCAGTATCCAGAACATACTTTCATACAAACTTTTGTACAACAGGACTAAAAAATTAAGAAAAAAATATAATTTAAACCTTTAAATTAACATTTTCAACAAAATCAATTTTAGAAAACTCACCTTTTTCTTTTAAATATGGTTTTGTATGAAAACATTTATTTGTGAAACTACACAACTGTAAAGCCTATGGTTGTTTGTAAGGGCCATAATTTGAAATTGATTTCATCACTTAATAAATAAATAAATTAAATATGTCGGGACATTGCACACAGCGCCATCTATCTGATAATAATGAATTCTTTCTTAGTTTTGAGTCTTTCTTTACTCTCAGTTAATATGTAATTATTCACTGGACACCACTACACCTTAAATTGCAAACTGATGAAATTTAATTTATGAAGGAATTTACACCAATTCAAAATACAATTTAATTATATTCATTTTAGCCTTTTCTGGGACATTCATCTTAATAATAAGTGATCATATATTTTCCAATTTTGGCTATAACCTACTGGTTTCATTTTATTAAATTTATGAATTATACATATCTACCTACTTAAATTTAAATACAGATAGGGTTTTCGCATGTATATTTACAAATTGTATCTTTTAATATTTCTTATCGAATGAGAGTGGTCAACTCTGGTGTCGAGTTTATCAAGCCGCCCTAAGGGCCTCTGACATGGCTTAACGACTGTCTTACTAACAAACAGTCTGAACTGACAATTTAATTATTTGCATATCTATTAATTAATATGATTTAATTACATATATGTATACACATTTATAAAATATATACTAGAAATTAGAATTTATATTGCTAAAATTAATTGTGTTTAAATGAGAGATTACAAGTCTATATACATATGTGATGTTATATAATTTAATTATTAATATTTTTATATAAGCCAAATAATCATAATAATATTCAACTTATTGTGATATTATATTTTATCACTAGCCATTTCATTAATATAACGGGCAGTGTCCCGCGTCATTTCATTTTTATGTAGATGTAATGTAAAATTAAAAAAGAACTGTATGAAAATTTTTGTATGAAAATAAATTACTAAACACAAATTGAGACATAATTGATTATTCATTCTTCATTAATTGTGAGTCGAATTTTACAAAAAAAAATAAGATATGGTCGGGCTGCCAGCCCTTAAATTTATTAATAAATATTTACATACATGCCTTAAATATATACATAGATATAGAACCCTATCGTATATCATAAATATACATTATTTTAAGAATTATAATATTTCTAACACAAAATATTCTTAAGTTTTACTAAACAGTTTTAGCTGTAGTGTCATTAAAACTAGTCTTCAACTAAAACACATTTCACACAAACACATAATCACTTTTAAAGTTTCATAATCCACTGTTTTTTCCCCTAACATACACAATTGATATTTTAAATTACATGAATGTATTTCAATGTAATCGTTATGTTTAATATACTGCCCAATTGAGAGTCCGTCAAACTTTTAACCTTTAATTCATATGAGTGTCTACCAGACACCCTGCCCTTTTTAACAGTTTATTTATGCACTAATGTTACTAGTCGTCCTTAAACCTGAAAACAGAAATCGAATTGATTTTTATTATACAAGAGGTGTCTACGAGACACCTTTTTTGCGACGCTCCCTAATAATCTAATTGACGCCAAGCACTTTTCATTTCATTTATTTATTTCTTCATTTAGGTAAAAACTAAACTTAGTTTTGTACACTTATGAATGTCAAACACTTCCAAATTATAAAATAAAATTCAATTAGTATTATAAATAAAAAATAAAAATCTTTTTCTTGAGCACTAGAGGCGAAAACAAGTTCATTTATTTTTATTTTACAAGAGGTGTCTACGAGACACCTTTAACTCGTTTACCTTATAACCGTTCATTTAAATAGTGGGTGCCTGTGAGACACCCTGCTCGCGACGCTGGGTCTGCGAGGCGCCGCGTGCTAGCCCCACGAGGGGTCGTACTTGGTCCAAGGGAAGTCGGGCGCGAGGTATACTCTGCGCCCGCGCACGTAGCACGTCACTATGCCGCGGTACGCTGTCCGTGGGACTCCGCTCTGTTGGATGAGAGGTTAAAGTGAGAAATTAAATATGTCCACCTTATAAGTTATTTTTATAAGCACTTATTTTTAGGCTTTTCTAAAGATTTTCTAAGTGCCCCTTTTTGTAGTAGTTAGAAGTAGTATTTTTAGTTTTTCTGCCCTTGTTTTTATATTTTATTAATGTAAATAAAGTTTTTAGAATATTATTTGTCAAATTAAGGTACAAGTACGAAATGTTATTTCTCACCTGCTGCAGAGTCTGTTGTTTGGTTCCCAATATACAACCACCACCAGTTCGGTTCGGTTACCAGTCAATCTACCGCTTGCACAATCGTTTTTAAACACAATACATATTTGCAAAAAATAAACTAGTTAGTATGTTTTTGCTAAATACCTACCTACGTTTAAAATATAAACTAGTATTTTTTTGCTAAATACGTTTAAAAGTTGTAGCAATTGTGTCTTAGTTTTTTAGTATCAAAAACATCGGGTACCACCTTCATATTGAAGGCGGCAAAATTCTCCTCTGTTCCTCGGCTCCTTTACAAACGGCTAACTTATAAAAGGGATTCAATAAAACGATGTGTCTCACCCTAAAGTCTTCCATGAGTCCCAGTTTCTTGGCCTGCCGCCGGTAGGAGCCCGCGTCGGAGTACCCCACCCGCACCGGGCCCGCGCCCGCCGGAGACAGCACCACCTCGGACGCAGACATGGACGGGAGAGAGGACACTGTCTGGATTAGATTCTCGTCATAATACTCCTGGAAGGTAAAAAATTACATATAAATTAATATTAAGAAATGTATTTAGTTATAGGCAGATTTTATGGCCAAAAAAAAAAACATTCATACGTACAATTATATTTTGTAATTTTTGGAATAAGACACACTTAATGTACAAAAACAAATGAAGATTTACAGATATGATGCTCAGCATTTCCTGACTGAATTTTTGAACCCTTTCGAAATAACAGGTTAAAAAATATCTTGCCAAAAATGTACAAATACATTCGTTTCTTCTATTCTTATATAATAACTTCTACTTGTATTTGTTGCCTTCCCCTTATATTGTAATGTTCTGCGTCTTTTGTTAAGTGTTATATTTAACAACAGACACATAAATTAATTACCATTAAAATGTATTTTAATGGTTCATTAGAGGGCTTGTTACGAATTAATTGATTTACTCTCGTTAATAAACCGAATAATAGCAATATAAATACTGAAATCAACTTTTCTTAGCGTCTATCGCGCATCATATTGTACTACTAGCATCGCCCCGCGGTGTTACCCGCGTTAATCCGTGATTAAAAGAAGCCTATGTTTTTATCCAGGGTCTAATTTACATCCATGCGAAATTTCATTCAAATCGGTACAGCCGTTAGAGCGTGAAGAAATAACTAACAAACACACTCATGCATAAACTTTCGCCTTTATATTATAAAAAAATAAAATAAATAAAAAATATTATGTATGATCCTACCTTGAGCAAATAAGTGAGGTTGAGTCGAGTGAACTCCACAAAGTCCTGGTTGAGTTGTATGTTCCGGAGATGCATGTCGAAGAAGAGACCCTTGCTAACGCCGACCTGAAATCAGATGATCAAATCAAAATCATTTAATGAACTTAATTTTTTTAAGTTACTACAACACTTGAAAAGACAAGGTGCGGTGTTGGTAGGATCTTGAAAGCCACGGAGGCCACGTTTTGGTTAGGAAGAGAGGTGTGGCGGTGGTATATGGAAGAACACACCTAAAAACCAACAAGTTCGTTGTTTGAAGTCGGTTAAGGAGCAGTCGCAGCGGTAAAACACTACACATTTCTCCAGAGTTTCAATTTTAGCCTATAACTATAAGAACAAAAGGAATCTTTTTGTTTTAAAAATTGTAAAGTGTAAATGCCTATTGGTCTAAGATCCCGCTTAATTAATTGTTTATTAATCAAACACTTTTTTCTTAAGAAGTATATTTTGAAGCCCCACCCCACCAAGAATAGAATAATTTATTTACCTTAACAATGAACTTAAATAGCATATTTGACTTATCTAACTAGGAATTCTGCATTTTTGATATCCCTGTGGCTTCTGCACTAGGAACATCCTGTGTCGCAGAAACCGCGGTTGATTTAATAAGGAGTATTAACATGATGCAGACACCTAACTTACCTGACGCTGCGGTGGTAGACCATATCGGGGAATTATTTTATTGACGTCAGTTACTTTCCTATAGTATATATAATTGTAATGTACCTTGCCAAACGAGTAAGTCCTGGATATTTCAGGTCTAATGCACGCCTTGTGCTCCACGTTCTCAGGGTTACGGAGCCAGTCGTCGAAGAACCTGGAAATGATAAAAATTACAATTTTTACTAGATTCATGTCAAGAAAAGTAGGTAACGACTCTTCTTATCGAAAGAGAGTGGTCAACTCTGGTGTTGAGAGTTTATCAAGCCGCACTAAGGGTAAGGTAAGGCCGTGTGTAAGGATTCGTACAAATCCAAGCGTGACTAATACAGCGGCGCCGCGGCGGCGACGGTGCCGCTGGCACTGCGGCATAATGTGTAAACACCCTAAGGGTCTCTGATATGTCTTAGCTTCTTTTGATTAGTGATATTTTTCTGACTAAACGTATGCATTGCTATCCGTGGTAATGCAGCAAGGATGCTGGGCACGCTGCCTTAGGGCAGCAGGTTAAAGAACATTGGACTATATTTAGACTTCTCTAAACTTTTTATTAGTGTTTTTTTTTATTTTATTATAGTAAGTGCGTTTATTTTTTCCTTCTTATTTTTCATTAAAGGTATCTGATCTGCCTATTAAAGTTGCAAGCAAAAAAGCAACATTATGAGTAAGTTTGTTTCTATAAGGCTAAACAGGAATTAAATTTAGCAGGCTGAAAACAGTTTTCCTTTAGAAACAACACACAGGCTACTTTAATTCTAGATAAGGCTTAGTCCATAAACTGCGTTAGTTTTTTATACGACTTCTGATTGGTTTCAATAAAGCCTTAACGACTCTTTAATTGCAATTTAATAATGCAACATTACGTAGGAAGCCAAATAGAGTCGAGTTTTCTTACCTTTGTACTATGTTAGTATAACTTGGCATTTAAATCAAATTGTGTTAAGCTTTTTATAAGGAGTATGTTAGAAAAAGAATAATTAAAAAAATCGTCGTTAAATTTTCGGTCCTTTATTGAGTCAAAGGCTCAATTGGCTGCCAAAAAGCTTGGTATCCTCTCGAAGGTGCGTCGGTACTTCCATCCGGAACAGTTGCTTACCTTGTATAAAGCACAAGTTCGGTCGTGCATGGAGTACTGCTCGCATCTTTGGGATGGATCAGCAAAATACCAGCTAGAGGCGTTGGATTCGATTGAGACGCGAGCTAAGGGGTTAGTAGGTAAAACCACCATTAAGAAGGCAAAACTCCAAAGTTTGGAACATCGCCGAAAGGTGGCCAGTCGGTCGGTCTTTTATCGAATTCATTTCGGAGAGTGTGCAGAGGAGCTACATGAACTGATTCCCTCAGCTCCCTTCTATAACCGAAAAAGCAGAAAGTCCGCAGGTAGACACCGTTTTATGGTGGAAGTGAAGTATCGAACACAGCGCTTTGCTTCAACGTTTATTGTACGGACGGCAAAGCTTTGGAACACTTTACCAGAAGCTGTGTTTCCTGCGAACTACAATCCAGGGAGTTTTCAAATCTAGAGTTAATAGGTATCTTCTAGGTAAACGTGTTACACCCTAGGCTGCAGCAATGCTTAACATCAGGCAGGCTGTAGTCAAACGTAAACCTATCCCACGTAAAATAATAATAGTAATAATAATATTTTTATCCTTCTTTGTTAACTAAGAATACTAGCATAAATAGGAAATAAACTTTTATGAAGATATTGTATAGTATAAGCTTACAATTCGGGACTACTTAAGATAATACAAGTTGAAAACATCGGGAGTCCCACAGGGCTTTATAATTGGACCAATACCATTGTTACTTTACAAAATTTACCCACTTAGCTTAAATTTTAGCTCTTACACTAATACAAGTGTTTAGGACATATTTTGTAAGATATATTTACGTAGGAAGCCATATTGGCTCTATATAGAACCAGTTAAGTATAAGTACAACTATCGTAGCATGCGGATATGCACCTTCGATGTATGTAAATAAAGGTCATATTGCTATATACTCAAGCTGGCGGCCATATTGGGTCTAGTTTGAACCACGTCTCGGCTTGCAGTAGACAGCCTAGTCCGGGGAAGAAGTCAGTACGGTGTAGTGTAGTAGCATGCAGATATGCACCTTCGATGTATGTAAATAAAGGTCATATTGCTATATACTCACGCTGGAGGCCATATTGGGTCTAGTTTGAACCACGTCTCGGCTCGGAGAAGCCAGCCCAGGCCGGGGAAGAAATCAGTACGGTGCAGTAACTCGGGCCGAGAGAGATCTGTCACTTCTTTCTTGCCGTTGTCGTTCCATGCTGATATGCACCTTGAATGTAAGGGGATATGGGTTAAATTTCTGTATCATATCATTATTTAATCGAGAAATTATGTTTTGGTTTATGTTCCTCTTTTAGGATATAGGAGTAAAGTATCGTCGTAAATTTTCATAGATATGATTCAATAGTTGCAAAGGCTACTTTTCATCTCGAAAATAAGAGCCGTTTGCAACCACTACGTTGTGTTAGGAAATGCTTATTTTTCAGATAAAGAACTTATGTATGGATATAGGAGTGTAACGTATATAAGATCGTATAGGATTAGGAATAAAGTCCGACGAATCTTGAGTACCTATCAATGCAGTATCCAAAGCCTTGTAGTTTTATTATTATTTTTTTATAAAGGACGCTTTGGTATCACAATAACCAACGACATTAGTAGTAAGTATTATTAATGTCGTTGACAATAACACGTAATTTTCTACAGATAATAATTAGGAGATTCCGACACTTTGTCTTAATCTCCTAGATTTAATACTATTTGATAAACAGTGGAATTTTAAGTACATTATTTATTGCGATTAAACTCACCATAAACTAGGGTCTTTGTGCAGAAGTGGATATGTGCCCAAGAAGTATTCGAAGAAATCTGGCGATATGTCGAGATCATCTGTACAAACATAAAATACTATAGGAATTTGAGGATTTAACTGTACTAGGTATGTGTTTGACAAATTCGGAACGTTTTCATCCAAAAACGAAAGCCAATCGCAGAACCCCTTGCTTTTTCCATGATTGGTAGATGAATGGAATGATTGTCATTGGTTAAAATATGTCAGCATAGATAGCGATAAAAAATATTAATTTGAAATGCCTGTTAATAATATAAACAATGATTTTCGCAGAGTAACGCCTGATTCAATATCTTATAGACAAATTACCTTAAACAAAATTAGTGATTTGGGTAATTTACAATGAAAATATATATAACTAAGTATATACGTTATAAATAAAAATAATCTTACCTTCAACAATAATAACAGCCTCATGCCCCAACTCTCTGAACACATAGTTGAGTGCAAATTTGAAATGTCTCGCTATTTTATAAT
The DNA here is from genome assembly GCA_964023185.1 of Macaria liturata. Classification (NCBI taxonomy): domain Eukaryota; kingdom Metazoa; phylum Arthropoda; class Insecta; order Lepidoptera; family Geometridae; genus Macaria; species Macaria liturata. The sequence continues at coordinate 13,751,330 of OZ026810.1, read as the reverse complement.
ATCCCCTGAACTTGACCTTGGCCCTGGGCAGGGGTATCTCGGTCAGGTCGGGTTGTCTGATCACTGTGATCGTCGGGTCCGTGTCTGTGAACGATCTGATCACTTCATATGTTGCGTTGTGGCCGCAGTCCTGAAATCGAAAAAAGATTTATTTTAATTTACCGCCTATGTAATTAGTCACCCCTTCTGGCCAACAGATGAAGCTAGGCTCTATCTAAGTGGTGGCTGAGACCAGGTACACGGAGCGTCGGACGTCCAGCAGCGAGATGAGTTGATGACATAGTATCTGTCGCGGGTCAAACCTGGACGAGATTGGCACAGGACCAAGACTATTGGCATGACAAGAGAGAGACCATACCCAGCAGTGAGAAAAACCGGCTATGGATGATGAGGATGTAACTAGTGATTGTAAAAATCAGAGAATATGAAGTTGAAGACTGACTGTTCCTGTTCCCCGCGAACTACAATTTAGCTAAGAGTATAAACAAAGCGAGAGATAAACCTATTTTGTTTGCATAAGGATGCTCCATCTTATACTACAATGATCGCATACGGTCTCACTATCGCTACAAAGTATAAACTTTGTATTAACTATATTCTGCAAAAGCATGTTTATAATTTATCTTGTGATAAAGGTTAGGGCTGCTAAGATCTCATTCTACTGAAATACGTTTGCGGTATCTGTAAATCCGGTTAGATAAATCTAAGTAGTTACGAGGATATTAGATTAGATTACACTGAAGGGGGACGATTATCAAAACTAGATAATTATTTTACATACTTACCTCAAATAAATTGACAGATAGCATATTATATCATACATTTTTTTTATTATGTTACAGTATGTCATACAATGTTGCTATTAACAATTTACATTAATACAATTTAATTTAGGCTGCACAGAATATTAACATTGTGTGTCCTGACTACTGCTGTAGGATTCCCTGTGTTGCAGTAGCCAGGGTTCTTCCATTCTATCTTTCTATATCTATCTAGCTATACAATATCGAAAGCCTATACATTGATGATACTCGGAAAAAATATTTGAAGATACTTACTCACAATTGATAACAGAAAACTTCCAACTCGCCAACAAATTTAAGTGTTTTTTTTGTGCCATCAGTCGTAAACGGCTAAACAGATCTGCATGATATTAGATATGGATGGGAGACATGGGCTACTTCATATTTCGAAACCATGTATGTATGTACCTACCTACATACATACCTATGTGTAGTAGCCGATATCCACTAGCATCTTGTAACTAAGTTTAACGAGTGCGTCAAGAGCGAGAGCGGGAAGTCGACGCGCCTGCACCACCTTCAGGAACCACCGCCTGTCCGTCCCGGCGCTGTAGAAAAGCGCCGCCACGGCAGGCACGTCTCCGCATCATCACGTCGAGCAGCGCCGTCCGTCGATGGAACGCCGCCGAGCAAAGCGACTCGTCGTGAATTCCCCGGGGTCAGTGTGCCCCGGAGCCCTGCTTCTCTAAAGAGATTCATCTCAACGAGGCCCTACCAGCTCCCCTCGGTTACTGGCAGACGACCCGATGACTAAAGCTACCGTTTAAAGGTTATACGTTAGTTAGCAGTAACTTAACGCTATTATTTTATTTACCTGACTAATAATGATAGGGAAGGTGTCCTTGTCCGGCCTGAACTTGATGAGGTTGTTGATGCATCGCTTCACGGTGATCCTGTCGCACGCTATCACCAGCACGGGGAGCACTAGGTTGGATCTGTCTGGAAATAATGGAAAATAATACGTTAGAAATAAAGTAATTGTTCTTAAACAAATGTAAAATAAAGGAAATACAAGAATGAATACATAATAATATTTAAATAATGATGTAACACTTTGTTTAATAGTGCACACCGAAAGGTAAACTTATGGAGAATGTTACTAATATATTTATATTTTATACCATCTGTATATCCATAAGTGTAATAAATGATTTTGATTTTGATTCTTAACCGACTTTCAAAAAAAAGGAGGTAATCAAGTCTTCTGAAAGTTTTTTTTTATCCTGATAGGTATTGTTACGACTGGCACCGACTCCAAATATTCCGGATTTCAATGAGACTACTAATAGGATTGTAAGTTTCAATAATTTGATAGATTCTTTACTCCCAACTCTGAATTTTGAAGTCGCAAAAATGATAATAAATTATTTATTAACTTTTTTGTGACAGCTGGCTTGAAGTCGGTTTTTTTTTTTTAAATAAATTTTATTCTTAGTCATGTTCTCATTGTTTATAGGGTCTGCTCCTGATTTGGCTGAATACTGATTTTTCTATAGAGCGACTGCCATTAGACTTTTGCAAGAAGGGATAAATAACTTGTATCACAATAATATATTTTTGTGGGCCGCCTTCCCAATAGCCTAGACGACAAGAGAAATTGATATCATGCAAGTTAAAGCACACAATTTTTAGATTTCTGCATTAGCTTTGGCATGTTTCAACGTAGGAAACAATACGTAAGTTTCATAAAAATAGGTATAGGCAGTATTTGAAATAATAGTAAAAAATATAGTATGCGCCAAGGCAATGAACTCGGTTTACTTTTTCCAAATTAAGTACCACCCTTATTTCAAGAAATCGGTTAACAAGTTATGTACAGTCAAATACTTAAAATAAATTTGGGCCTTATTGCATAAAGCGATCTCTTCTAGGCCAACCCATGAGTGTTCCAATTCAATTCGAACGCATTATAATATAATCACAATGCATAACAGAAACGCATTCACTACTGCCTTTTATGTTTGCGTCGGTTTCGTAATAATGCATCAATTTTATAGGTTTACGTTGGTTTATCGCGAAGCAAAGTTTAGTGAAAAATCGTGATTGTATTTTTGTGAAAATAACGGAATAAGTATACTTTTTGTTTAGTTCAATGGGGGTTTACTTTACACTTGATCACAATTTCGATATATTATACATTTAGTTCTATGAGAAAATGTTACATTACAATTAAATATTGTATCAAAATAACCGTGAGTGTAAATAAGGATTACAAAATTAAATTATCACATAATTAATTAAATCGGTAAGCGATAAAGTGTAGCCTTCAGAGGGGTTCCCGGATCAAGTTTGAAATTAAGATGGTATTTTGAAGGAATCGTATCATCTTAATATATAAAATTCAAAGGTGACTGACTGATATAGTGATCTATCAACGCACAGCCCAAACCACTGGACGGATTAGGCTGAAATTTGGAAAGAAGGTAGATGTGATAACGTAGGTATCCGCTAATTTTGGCAATGCCACTTTTAAAGCGTTGAAATAAGGGATGCAAGTTTTACTTCTTGATGCGAGCGAAGCCGCGAGCACCCACTAATTTCTTATAAAAACAAATACCTACTTAAATATGGATAACAAACAAACGTATTTTTTTTTATGTTAACTTTATTTATCCAAATATGTATTTTTAATTAAGTAGGTACCTTATAAAAATTAGGTAAGGTCGCATGAGAGTGGCCAACACTGTTTTCAGGGGTTTCAAATGCCCTGGGGGCCTCTGACATAGCCGTACTGTTCTGGGCGTCTGATATTATACTATGGCAAACAAATGGGATCTACAAATCAAACGGAATACCACTTTTTGACCACCCATCCAAAGACTGACCGCGTCGACAGTTGCTTAGCATTGGTAATTGTATGCATTTGCCTCCACTAGTTTTACTACATATTATTATGGTACCTACATATATATTACTAATGGACGCCCGCGGCTTTGCTCGCATTATTTTAGGATAAAAAGTAGCCTATGGCATTCCTGAGACCTCATACTACCAGCATACCAAAAATCATGATAATCCCTTCTGCCGTTTTTTCGTGATGAGCGTTTAAATAAACAGACAAAAAATCTAAGCAGGTAGGTAGGTACATATTATGTCCAAACATATTTTTTTTCATATATGTATTAATAAATAATCATAATGTAAATAAGGCGAAATATGTGAAACGAAATGTATTTTTGGCTTAAATAATGTATTACAAAAACAATTCATTAATTAATTATCATTTTGTAACAAAAACCATCAAATTAAAACTGAAGAGCTATTCTCTACCCAGTTTCCTCAAACTGATACTAGATGGCGCTGTACCGCGTTAAAACACGCAAACTGGCCGCCTGCGATGTAGATTGGAAATATTCTAAGGGACATTATTCCTTGTCAAGCGTAAGCTATTTACTAGCTACGTTGCTTAACATCAGGCATTTTTGGAAATACCCCCAGGTAATACTATTGGGGTTAAATTAACAATGAATAAAATGCGTAGGACGCCAAACATACTAATGTTTGATGTTCTACAGTTATCAGTCAATTCTCAGTACATATTATTATGTTCACATAATATTCTTATTCTTCCTTGTATTTCCTCATGGCCGAGGGTCGTGAATCCGCCGCAGAATTATTTCGTTAGGGGAGTTCTTTCCTTCCACGGAAGACATGTCCTCGGATATGTGTGTGTACTTACACTTATTCTTATCGAATGAGAGTGGCCATCTCTGGTGTTGAGAGTTTATCAAGCCGCCCTGAGGGCCTCCGACATGACTGCCGTACTAGACAAACAGTATGTACACTATGTATAGTTTAATATAATATCTTTAATGTTCTGACTTTCGGACCTCTACAACTTTATTTTAAATTTTTAAGATAAAATTTGATTGTAATGTCTTAGCGCATGCCTACGTCATAACATCTATCTGCATGCCAAATTTCAGCCGGATCCGTCCAGTGGTTTGGGTTGTGCGTTAATAGATCACTATATCAGTCAGTCACCTTTGAGTTTTATATATTTAGATAAATAGGTGGGTATATATACATAGAAACATGATGATGATGATGTATAAACAAAACGAGTGTGAGAAATATTAGCTAAACAGTTTGTGAGATAGCCCGATCCGCTTATCAAATTGTTATCTTCCATACAATGACTCAAGGTCTGTGTGGGTTTGTTCGATATTTGTTGCTGCGAGTTTAAAAATTGAGCGAGCGATCTTACAAGATCACTAAAATAAGAACAGAAGAAAGAAGGAATCATTATTTATGTTTTTCTTTTTTCAATGTGTGTTACAATAAAGAGTTTTATCTATCTATGTATCTATCTATCTATATTGTTATATACAGTATCAGTATCGACGTTTTATAGCGGTAGGTATTAAATTTACACAGATATAAATTAATGTATTGCCACTTCTATTAATTTATTTATAAATTTATAGAATAGCTGTGCTGTATGGAGTTACGAAAACACTTTTAAAATGCGGACTTAGTTAATTACCTACTGAATATACTTAATAATATATAAGTAGTTAAATTGAATGAAACTCCTTCAGAAGAACACTCTCATATTGTCAACTATTATATATCAGAACGCTGAGTGTTACTGAGCCCCGCACTAGGTATCACACGACCTGTATTGCAGAGCTACAGTACCTCCCACAACCGGATACTTTTTTAACATTTTATAAGACTTTTTACATTTGGATCATTGCTAATAATATAATCTCTTTATTTCAGATACAAGATCCATGTAAGTACATTTACATGAAACGTAAACTATTATAACTTATATTTAAAATTACATATTTGTTTTAAAAACTTTAAACAACATATTAGATTATTGATTTCACCCAGTGTCTTTGGATGGTACAGTCATATTTATCGGCTATAGTTATTAGAATGCTGTTGCTACCACCACGAACTCTACTTAGCAGAGAAAAGCTAAGGTTTTATATGATATAATCAGTATTTGTAATGGTTTCTTATAAGTTTTATGGTGTACAATAAATGTATACTGCTTAAATCTGTTAAGTAAAAATGTGAAATTGAATAAAACTCCTTCAGAAGAACACTCTCATTTTATGATTTGCTCTAGCATCAATGGTAGTAGTAGTGGTAGACCTTCGAGTGCGCCTGCGTGTATATATAGGACCTTGTAAAACGTCCATGAGCTTAGGATCATCCATACCATTAACTTCTATATGTATAGGAACGTTAAGTGTTACTGAGCCCCAAACTAGGTATCCCATAATCCTGTATTGCAGAGTTACAGTACATTCCACAACTGTTTACTTCTTTAACATTTTAACTATACGAGTTTGGCTCCTCGCTAAGGTTCTATGTGGTATATTTGGTGTTTGTAATGGTTTCTTATAAGCACTCTGCTTTACTATAAATGTATACTGTGTTGTACTATTTAATTTGTTAAGTAAGTGTAAAAGTTATTATTGTAAAAATGTGAAATTGAATAATACTTCTTCAGAAGAACACTCTCATTTTATTATTCGCTCTAGAAGTCGCGATAGTAGTTGTGTTGTGGTAGACCTTCGAGTGCGCCTGCGTGGATATATAGGACCTTGCAACACATGCAAGAGCCTAGGATCATCAATATCGTACAGATCCATAAGGGCGAAGTTCGGCACCGAGTCGCTATCTTCTGCAATTAATTCATTACATTAGAAATATATTGTAACACGAACTTATGAACCGGCCAAACTAAACACTTCTTCTTATCGATTGAGAGAGGCCAACTCATTTAATCTTCTTCTTATCGAATTGAGAGTGGCCAACTCTGGTGTGTGATTTATTCATAACTTGCAACACCTTTAACTAAATTATTAATCAATAAGTAAATACAGATACAGACAGAACTAGTGAATTAAAAAAGCATTACGAAACAGATGTACTTACAGTAATATGACACTCAAAACATCTGGTAAATTTCTCATTTAACATGATTGATAACAGCTATGATTAAATGTACCAGATGGTAACAGACAAGTAGTTAAGGAATGACAGTAAATACTACAATCCAGGGGTCTGCAAATCTAGAGTTAATATGTATCTTCTAGGTAAGCGTGTTACACCCTAGGCTGCAGCAATGCTTAACATCATGCAGGCCGTAGTCAAATAAAAATGAAAAAAAATGAACCTATACTATGAAGAAAACAATATTAAATAAATAAATAAATATTCCGGGACATTGCACACAGCGCCATCTAGCCCCACACTAAGCAAACGCTTGTGTCGTGAGTACTAGATAACGGATATAATACTTATATACTTTTCTTTTGTAAATAAATACTTATTATACATACAAACGACCAGACTCAACACAAGTAATTATAAGTTTTTAAAGTACATAAATACTTGTGTCATGCGGGAATCGAACCCGCGACCTCTAGATTAGAAGGCAGAGCCACTACCAACTAAGCTAACAGGCCAGTCGAAATTCGAATATTGGGACATGTAGTAAAAAATCAAGTAACTTACACAGAAAAAACAATCACATTGAAAATCATCTCCTTTTTTGAAGTCGGTTAAAATGAAAAATATTAGTTATAGTTACTTTACTTCTTAAATACAATAGCATTGCAAAAGAATGAAAATAGTCAACACCAAAATGAATATTTACATTAGTAGGTACTTATAGCAAAACCCATTGTCATTTTGGTGAATATAGTGTTTACTTTATTGTTGAATGTGTACCTATATATGTACATAGGTGTTACAAGCAAACTGTGAAGGATTGAAAGAAGAATAAAATTAACATTGGTTAAATATCTTGTCGTAAGTAGATATAAAAAGAAAACTTTACGAAATTGCTATATTACCCTGCATAACCTACGGCTGTCAAACATGGTCACTCCGGAAAAAAGATGAAGAAAAGATGAAAAATGTAACGTAGCATGCTCGGTATAAAGCTATCAGATAGAATAGAAAATAAAACCATACGAAGTCTGCGGTCCTGACTGGCTGAGGAAGGCAAGAGAGAGAGATGAGTGGAAAACAATAGGGGAGGCCTTTGCCAAGCAGGCAACTTCTGATGACAAAAATCGAAACTCAAAGTGTGAAATCTATAACTAACATATTAATTTTGTGGCAGTAGAATAAAGGCTATTTTATTTTATAAATATCTTGTCGTAATATTGGTAGGTACTTTTATATGTATAGGTATGGTAATTACCAATTGGTAAACAATATTTCATCAAAATAAATAGACTAAAATTTATAAAATACATAATAATTTAAATAGCACCTAGTGGAAATACCACAGCTGATATAAGAAACTAGTTTTCAAAGAAAGAAAACAAAACTAAAATTAAAAATTCTGATACCTAACTTATTACCATCGGCAGAGATAAGGATAGTTATTGTCAGCTGTATATAGGTGGAATAATTACATGGCAACAACAGGTGGTCTTAGCAGTCATACAATAAATTTGTGATTGTGTACTTAAAAACCTTAAATCTATGAAGTAGAGATACAAAACTACCATATTGGTTATCACCAAGCCACGCCCCGCTGTGTTACCCACTTAGAAAAAATGGCTTTATCGTTTTCAATACAAGATTTATTGAATCAAAACATAGGATCACAATTTAGCATACACTAACCATATTTGCTAAATGGTTTTTAAACACATTTAGGGGCAAATTGGCGTAGTAAAAAATGGATAAATGAGTTGTAATGCAAGCGGCATAAGAAACTGCTTTCATGGTCAGTTCAGAGTGACCAAATGTCTTTGTAGCCCATTTTAAAAATCTTCAGATACCCCATAGCCATTTTAAAAACTCTCGACACCAGAGCAAGCCACTCTCATAGATAGTTATTGCATGTATTATTAACACAAACATGTGACAAATACACAGTTATTTGGCACATTAGTGTCTATTTGTGAAGTGGTGAGGCACACAATTATTATGAGGTCAAATAAGTTCAATTTAACTGTAACTAAAATTGTAAAATAGAGCAGAGATATGATATTTTAATGGAAAGGCACATTAAAACTGACAGAGAACTCAGTTTTTTTAGCGAACACTGGGTTGCCTAGATGATAAACTTTAAACTATATTGCATGCAGAAAATACTTCAATCAAAAGGTAAGGCAAAGGTAGAATTTAATTATTGAATATTGAGTCAAGGAAAGAAGAAAAGTTTATATATAAATCTTAGGAAGATACATTCAGTGTATTTTCATGAACTAGGTACCTACATTTATCATGCCAAGGTTTTTGACCCAAGATACAAGTTATGTAATTTATACATATACATACATGCTAAGTTAAGAAAGATTATTAAGTGAGTAAGTAACTAAGTAGTTATGATAATAAAGTTTTGTTTTATTCAGGTTTAGTATTAAAGTAAAAATGTTAACTTTAAGTTATTTCTTGTAAGAAGTTGATTTTTTTGGTTAGTACTTACTAAATGCAGTTTTAAAATATATGAAGTATACTTACTAAAGTTGTATCTAATATGTATGTATAATAAGTATGTATGTATTTACTAAAGTATATACACATGTATTACATTGGCTATGTAGTACCCATGATACAAACTTGAACATGAACTTACTAAAGTAATTTAATTGTTATTTGAATAAAAAGTATTTTCAAGTTCCGAGCAGCACAAATTTTATCTTCAGTTAGCAACTATTGGAAAATTGGAGGGATTATTAAGTAAATAACAATATAGATTAAACACTTGATTGGTCTGTACTCTGTGATAATCCTTTTATAAAAATAAATAAATACACACAGCGCCATCTAGCCCCATACTAAGTGTACGCTTGTAACATGGGTACTAGATAATAATACCTAAATAACATTTATAGAGACTCAAAAGAAATATAACAAAGACACAAGTTTTGTGTTAAGAACTTAGTTATCCAAATTAAATCAAAATCTTTGACCTTTAGCCATTTTAGCCAAATCAAACATATATGTATCAATAGTTTTCAATAGTCAGTAAGTAGTTAAGTAAAGTTGAATATAATGAAACTCTGAAACCATAAAGAGGTAAGCAGAGAGGGAAGTTTATATATCTTAAATACTTCTAATTTCTTATGCTATGAAGTATGATAAGTCTTCATAATATTTTAAATAACATACCTGCATTAGGCTGCTCTTTCTGAACTTCTTCTTCTTTCTCTTGAGCACCAAGTTCAATATTCTGCTTCTTGTTTTTGATCTTCAACAATAAACTTTCACTATCAGAAAGTTGTTTGTGCATTTGTTTCTCTAATTTATTTAATTTTGCCTCTAATTCAACCACACGATTCTCACTCTTCGGCTGCACCGGCTCTTCTTGAGAATTGTAATAGAATAAAATAAAAATGCAGACCACAAGTCCAGAGCCTAGGAAAATTTTCTTAAAGTTCACACGCATTTTTGCTAACGTATTAATCGAGGTCCTTGAAAGATTACAGGCTGTAAATCACTTGTATGCAATGTGCAGCGTTCATGGTACACCTAAACGAACCACGTCAGACATTTTCACGTTAAAATAAACTGTAAACATCGTTTTATTTCAACACTTTCAATAAGGCTGCTTATGTCTGCTATTTGCAGTATGAAACTGGAATTAATCAATGAAAAAGAGTTAAACTGATATCGTATTAATTAATTATAGCTACGCGGCAGCTTTTAATTAAACGGAGACGGTATTTTTAATTTTAAATTCGATAATTTTAGTGAAAAATCACAATAAACACCGACGATCTCAGACACGTCAAACAAATGACTATTGACTGACGTTTAGTGATGTGCGAAACCACATTAGTTGGTTACGATGAGAAATTAAATGAATGCACTAAATTACTATCGACCATATTATGTCATACAGAATTTTTTTTTCAGTAAGATTATGATTATAGTTGCCGTGATCACAAAACTTAAGAAACTAGATTAAGACTAAGGAATAAAGGAATTTGTCATTAATGAAGTGTATTATAATATAGCGAAGAAACACGGATATTCCTTAAATTTCTTACCTGTAAATATAACAGTAAATGATTGGGCCATATGTTTTTAAACACCTGTAAATTATCCTGCTTTATGTCTATGTATTATAGATAATGATAATGATTATGTTACTTCCTATTGGACATAAGTAGATATCATAAAACTAAGCTACACAACTGAAAGTCTTTGGAAAAGCAAACGTGCCTGAGTTAATTTTGTTGCAGTCAATAGCAATACCACCTACGTCGTACATAAATAAATTTTCTTCTTCTTCTTATCGAATGAGAGTGGCCAACTCTAGTGTCAAGAGTTTATCAAACCACCCTAAGGGCCTCTGACATAGCTTAACAACTACCGTACTAGACAAACAGCCGGGACCTACAATTTAACGTGTCATCCGACCCACAATAAAATATAAATAAATATAATCGATAAATATCATCGATATCGATTCATCCCCCATAAATAAATAATAATCTATAAATAGATATTTCGATCTACATCACTATGAGTGTTATCTGACATTGACATATTGGACAATAGGAGCAATTGTGACATATGGCATTACCTTACAATGTTACCGTATCACAAAATTGAACGTACGAGTAGCCATTGCAAAAAACAATAATGCGCGCGGATATTTAAAAAAACTTTCCATCTTGTGGTTCTATTGCTTTTTTATTTCCGACTGTAGAGCATTGTAATTTGTTGATGCACTAAAGCAGACCTATTATTAATGCTTGTATTTTACACTCTAAGAATAAATTTGTAACTCAATCAGATGCCATACCAGAGATCATTTTGCAGATTCTCCAACAAAAAAGTTATTTGTGAAAAAGAGGTTTCATATTGTGTATAACTTTGAATCCCTGTGTACCAAACTAGGTGTTAGCCTGTATGTTGTACTTTTTACCTAGTCCTTCCCAGATGAGAATTATTTGGACATATTGCATAAATATTTATTTCATATTGAGTATAATTTATTATTTAAAACAAATGATGAAAATGCATCACTTGTACTTAGTAATATCTGAGTTTTGCTAAATATGTATTTATTAACATGATGACATGTCGTACCTATTACAAATTACCTACTAATTTACTAACGTATAAATCTGTCCAAAGAGAAGGATAAAATGATCTTTAGTATATCCTTAATTAAATTTTATTACAAATACACAGAAAAATATCATTCATTGCCAACAGTCCCTCATTTAGAGGTCCCTATTTTTTCCCATCCCTAATTAAGCAAACACTCATCCGCCCCTACACGTGTAATTTACTACGACTTTTAGCACCAGTGGCGCCTCAACGTCACATACCGAAACTATTTGAAACCCATTACGAATGTTCTGCATTCCAAATTCAAATATCCGGAAATTCGTACAAAAATTTGACATAAGAACTTACTATGTTTGGGGATCCTTAGTCATGAATATTGCCCAAAAGAACTCCCCCAACGAATTAATTCTGCAGAGGAGTCACGACTCTCAGTCATGAGGAAATACGACTCAAGAGAGAGAAAGTCATGAATATTAATGTCATAAATATAATTGAAATAAGTAGGATATAAAATATAATAGGTACGACTAATATTGTGAGAGTTTGTGCGTGTGTGTAAGTTTGTAAGTTTGCTACTTCTTCACGGTTCGACGGCTGAACTGATTTCGATGAAATTTAGTGTGGAGATAGATTAGAGCCTGGATTGACACATAGGTTATTTTTTAGGTTCCCGGGGGATATCCAAATAACTAAACATATTTATTATATTGTCACATACTAAGTATTGAACAGATTTTGATGAAATGCTATATGAAGGTAGGTATATTAGAAGTTATAACACACAGGCTACTTTTTAACCCACTTAAAAAGAATGAGGCTCTGAATTGAAAATCAGCTGTTGTTGTTATAACAATGATTTGTTTTTAAAATAAATGAAAATACATTTGTCGTTATAATGACAGTAAGAAATAAATAAGTTTGTTTAATTTCTAGATATTACATTATTTAAATGCTATTCACAGCCTGTATTTTATTCCAAAGCAACACGAGCGAAGCAGCGAGCAGGCATTAGTTTCTTATAACGACATTTTAGACTTTACGACAAACATTCGTCAAAAGTCAAAAAAAGTTTAACCACAGAATATATAAAAATAGGTCTTGTGAAAAAACTTCATAAAAACGACATCTAGCGCCACCTCAGTTAATTATGACAAAATATGTCGGCTATGCCAAAGGACAGAGTTCAAGTTTTTGTAATTATTTATTGCTTTTGTCGGTTACGGATGATTTAATTTAGTATTAGAATAGATACGATATGGAAATGTTTTGACTTGAACCAATTTATTTTTTAACCACTGACAAAACGGATGGGTGTTATAAGTTTGACCCAAAAAACAGGAGATATCTTTCGGAGTGTAAGTACCTAGTATTTTATAAGGAATAAGGAGTACTTATATCTACCTTAGTTGAAACGTTAATCAGCAGTACTTAGCCTAACCGCTTAGTTAATTTTTTTGCAGTCGCATAATTATCTGTCTTACTCAACTATGCAGAAAAGGTGGAAATAATATTAACATCTATGACCGGATAATATACAGGGTTACTAGAAAATATCAAATCAGGGTGGCTCTAGTGCGCCAAATTTAAAAGCAACAACGTCTGTTTTCATCATCATCATCATCCACAGCCCTTGAGATCCCACTGCTGGGTATAGGCCTCCCTTTGTATGTGCCATCTGCGATGATATTACATCTGTTTTATCATTTAAAAATTGACGTTGAGATTTTTTTGTTCTCCATATATTTTGTCAGGGGGCGATGAAGTTTTTTCCTGGTACAGCTGTTTTTTTTACGCGGATTTCCAAAAGTCGTGGAGTGAACCACTTCATATTAGGCAAGCACAGGGTTCCTCAAAGACCATAATGAGCGCTTACCATCAGGTGAATTATAACCAAGTGCAAATCCATTCCCTAATTTAACGAATATTTTTTAACGAAACAATAACGCAAAGCTAGCCAAAAAATATAATTTCAAAACTTTAAAAACACATTAATCATCATTATCATCGACAACAAAGCAGCACTTGTCACTACAAATCAACTGAGCCACAATTATAGGCTCATTAAAAAGTCACCCACAAAAATATAAACTCCCCAACTAATTTAGTTGACAATCAGTCGACTCCAATCTAGTTCTGAGACCAATTACCACTTCCCACTAAATGAAGGTAATTATTGGACAGCAGAATCTTTATGTGGGCAGCAGGCAGAATAGGCAGGAAAACTATTGCCACTATACCTACTTTGTATATAGATGGACATCTGTACAAAAATCTCTTTTTATTACAATTACGAAATTTTATTTTTTTGTCATCTCTTTAACACTAAACTTTCAGTAATAAAAAAAGAAAACAAAACATATGATATTCGTTCTTTTGAATAAATGAATACAAAAAATAAAACAATAATAATTCAGACTGCAGAAACTCTATGCCATCCCATGTTCTTGTCGCGTCTTTGACGATGCTCGAAGTGTCGCGTTCTCTAAGAACTGTGCGGATAGTGACAGTGGCAGTTGGCATGTTGTTTTCCGCTCTTTTTGAAAACCACAAAGTTTCTCTAACTTCGTTACGAGAACAAGCAGCGGCGGTGCGGGTGCTTGGACCTACAATTTCAGATTTATAGTTCGCCACGGCGTCGTCTTGAGCAGACCAAATATATGAGCAGCAGATAAAATACTTGGGATAAAGATTAAAGTTACTTAGCTGTGCTTGGTAAGTTTGGCTATTCAAAGAAAAATAATTCAGTTTTTGAATAGATATAAGTACCTATTACATCAGCAAGTTACTGAGTAAAAGTCGACTAAAACACAGAAAAAATAGAGAATATCTTCAAAAATACTAAGCTGAAACATCTATAATATTTGTTCATAGTTTCTATCAACTCTTTATCATAATTTCTGTTTCGTCTTATCTCGTCTGGTGTTGAGGAAACATCATTCGCGTCTTTATTACTATTAACCATTTGTGTTTATTTATGCCAGAAATTGGTTGCCGTTACATTATATCAGCTACCTAATTTATTCAGACCCCTAATAATCATCTCAATTACTCTCAAGCCCATTCATCTCTGCCTCGGCTCCCTTTAAATAGCCACACTTGATAAACTGTTCCATACTAACTCTCTCATATTCTTGCACCAGGCATTTGTGGTACAGACACGCCTACCAACTTCTCATTGGCCGTCCTCTAATTATAGCATTATCCTCAGCTATTTGCATCGTTTAAAATAACTGCCACTTGACTTGAACCTTATCTAAACAAGCTTAAGGATTAAAATAGGATGGGGTTTGTCTGATAAAATTGTCATCCCGAAAGACGCCCATTAGCAAAGATACTCCGTCTTCATTTCGAACGGACGTGATTCTGGCACATGTTTCAGGACTAATTAGTACGCGATTGTCGACTCTACTGTCAAACACATAGAGGTGTTTAATACAATTTTGGTTACAGTCGATAATATGTTTTTCAGAAGAGGCAGTTAACATTCTGGTCGGGACGTTTCAGCGGGCCAATTGACAAAAACGCATCGGTAAAGGTTCAAATTAGTTGGAATCGGTTTTAACACGGGTGCAGTTGGTTTGGGGACTTTGCGAAGAGTGTTGGAGTCTGTAAAAACTTTTTTTTAGTTATTGGGGAATTAAGATTGCGTTTGTGTGTAGATACTTTCTTATGAGTTTCAAAATAGAAACATTCAAAAAGATCCGTCGGTAAAAATGGATCTTTTAAAAGTGAAATAATGTGTGAACGTGATAAGTTCTGAAGTAAGTTAATGATAGTTGATTAATAAATAAAATCCAAACGATAAAACTCTCGTAATTACATGGCATAGAAAACGAACGTCCTATCAAAATAAAATTTAAAACAAAATTAACCTAAAGTTCCTGAAATGAAAACAACATAGACATTTGTGCCTTTAAATATCAAAAGATTTAAAAAGAAGCAAAGCTGTAAAACAAACAAAATGTCTTCAACAAACACCATGGACATAGACGAAACACAGAGCAGTCTTCTAGAAAAACCTGAAGCAAAACTAGCCTTTTCTATAGAAAACTTACTAGCCAAGAAAGATAGTAATACCCCAGATACATTTAGCGGAAAACAACCAAGTATTACCTGTGGTATTACTGAAGAAGTTGAAGGTTTTAGTGGAAGATCAAGTGATACGGACTTTGTATTTAATACGAATGAGAGGTTCCAATGTGCATCAGATGATGATGATGATGCTGGAAGTAACAGTTCAGAACAAGTTGATGTGGAGAGCGCTACTGTGGCCGACGGGCAAGATTTTGCGGCGGTGAAAAATGATTATTTACAAGCAGGTAATTTATCCATCTTATTGCTAATTAGGTTCATAATTTAGCAGGTACCTATCATAGCATTTGCTGTAATCTAATGCCATTTAATCGTGAAAAAAGTGTCTAAAAGAAAATTACATAAAAGGAAATGTATTTTTTGTTTGTTCCTTAATTTTGCTTTCATGTAGAGATGGATTACCATCATATTTAGTATGGTAGTGTAGTAGAGTAATGAAAATACATAAAGTTACTTTAAATTTCCGAGACAACGCAGTTCAAACCGCAAACATCCACTATTAAAGCCTATGTTAGAAATAAAGTTAAGTAAACTTAGTTCCTATTAAAGTTGTTTGCTAAACAAACCTATGTTGCTGACGATAATATCAGCTTTGAGTTTTTATTTTGTTATCTAAAAACTACACAAGTATCTGATGAATACATACATATAGTATAGATACGTATGTAGCTAGTTGGCTTGAAATAAAGTTTTATTTCAAGCATAAAAATATCTTGGACGTCTTCAAAACTCATAATAACTGAGCAATCTGTATTGCGAACATGCGAACTGAAAAAAATAACGCTAAATATTGTAATTTCGCTTGTTTATAATTAGATTGACTCGCTACATAATACAATAACTAATGGGAAATCATATAATTTAGCTGTGGAGATTTTTGTAGATTAATCAAAGTTTTTATACATAAAATAGGTATGTTTTAATGAAACGGCTGACACGTAATTATTACGTCACATTATTTCCAAAACCATTATTTTTTTTTTGTGTTATGGCTTTTGCGAAGATTTGACTTTGCAATTCTGCCAATGCCAAGTGGGAAGATAGGCACCATTATATTAAATTGTTGTAAAAACTCCCGAATTGACATTTTCAATACCTACATTCATATTATTCTATTCTAACCAATTGATTAGTTTTTATGCTGACCAAAAACCTTATTTGGCCTACCAAATCATTTATGCCACTTACTACCTATTTTCCTGTGACAATATTCCTGCCATAGTTACATTACAAGCCTTATAAAATACTTTAATAATATCTTTTGACGTGTCAAGAAAAACGCGTAATCGATGGAAAGCTTCATGTCCACCCTTAGCTCGTGATAAATATATTTTCTTTCTTTCTTTTCTATAAAAGCTTATAGGTAGCAGGTAGGTAGGTAAATGCACAAAACGCCCCAAGCGGGATGTCCGTGCAGGACTCATCGCCCCCACCTTAGAATTAGAATTAGAAGCTTAGGTAATCGTCGGATCGCGATAAAAGCTACACCTAAAAATTGTAAGCCCTATCCTCGAGACTGGGTCGAATTACTATGATTTTGTTGTATGTTTATTAATAGTATAGCGTCCGGAGAGAGAAGAAAACCCTTGGCGTACTTATATGTAGGTACTAGTAACGTTATTCATAGCTACTTGGTAACTTATAAAACAACAACGAATTCAAACTCTCTCTTGAGTCGTATTCCCTCATGACTGAGGGTCGTGACTCCCCCGCAGAATTAATTCGTTAGGGGAGTTTTCTTATAGGTAAGTACCTAAGTACTAATATTAAATTAAAACATAAGCCTTTTCTTAAAGGTAGTGAAACGTTTTTTTTTATATTTTGCCCGGATGTTATAAAAACGAAAGTTTGTGCGTGTGTGTATGTCTGTTACCTCTTCATGTTCGAACGGCCACTATCTACATAAATATATATTGTTTTATTTAAGGAAATATTTCTACAAAATATACTTAGGTACCTAAATAAGGCAAATGGTCATTTTTCCTATTGATAAAATGAACTCATTTTAATGACAGAGCAAGCGAAGCGAGCGATACCATCGTTTCTTTACCTTGTACATTGAAGACATTCGAATAAAATGTTTGGGGCTGATTATTAATGATAATTAAAAAAAAAAATTTGGAGATACCAGGCACGAATTGATAACAGAACACGTTCCAAAAATTTACAGAATCTTCGTCTGTTTATCTGTGTCTCTCTTTATTTAAACGCTCTTCTTGCAAAAACGGCTGAAAGGATCTCCATAATTTTTGCTATGTAGGTAGTATGAGGTCCCGGAAGTGTTATAGGATTCTTCTTATCCGGCAATAATGCGGGCAAAGCCGCTGGTAGTCACTAGTATAGTATGACAGTGTAACGTTTACATACATAGGTTAACCTGTAAGTTACATTTGTTTCAAGTAAATAAATAAATAAAATAAAATCAAGCAGTAAACGTAGACTAAGCGCCATCTTGTTGTTCAACTTTCAGTTGTGTAGCTTTTCTACAGGAATTGGCAAAGTTTGTAATTTTATTATTTCCGGATTTCTTAAAAATCATGGCCGATATCGACGTGTTTCATAAAATGTTCTTGATGTTCAAAGTAAAGATTATTCAAAATCGGTTCTGTTGTAAGTATATGTACGTACATTAGGTCTAGTAAATGCAGAATAGCACCGCAGAATATTACAATAGTTAACAATAATTTATTACAAAAATAGCTATCTTGCACTAGCAACCAAAACGGCATCGAATAACTATTTAAATGAGTATACTTAGGTCAAAAAAAATCTTTAATTACAATAATAAAAAATAAAAACAAGGGAAGACAAACTAAACATACTACTTCTAACTACAACATAAAAAGGGGCACTTAGAAAATCTTCAGAAAAACCTAAAGATAATCTAAGTGCTCCAGCCCACTACCAGAGGGCAGCGTGTCCAGCATACTGGCCGCATTACCACGCTGGATGGCAATGCTGATACGTTAAGCCAGAAAAAGGTCAAAATGTCTTGAAATAGAATTGAACTAATACCACAAGTAGCGCTCTATTTTCAACAGCTCTATATGACTCTATAAATGCGTGATCTAGTTTACTCATACCTCTGTTACCCGTTCGTAAATGCTTTTAGAGGCTTTTACATGGCCTGCCAAGGTCTGATCTACTGTGTCAGAAAAGTCTCATTTGCAGAGATCCATAATGGATCTACTGGGACAAAACGTTCCCACCAGATCCATAGATCGCCGCTATGGATCTAGTCCCAGTAGTTCCAAAAGTTCATCTAGTGGGAATGATCCACATATATTGCATCTTTACATTTCTTCTGAGATGAGAAGTATATCTAAAGAGGCTATCACAACCATATTATTAAAAGAAGAACTATGTTTGTCGGTCTGCTTACACCGCTACAGAGCGACGGCGACGGATCATTGTTATTTTGCATGACATGGTTGGTTGGCCAACCAAAAGTAAGTTTATTTTTGTTTTTCTTTGAATTCACAATGCAGATAACATGGGAAAAACGAAACATGCTACTTCTAAAGTACTACAAAATAATAAAGAAGGTAACTTACTCAGAAAAAAAACTTTTTCTTTCTTTCTAATGACTATTTTGTTTGACTGAGTTGTTTAAATAATCATAACGAATTTAGATTTAAAGTCGCAAAGTCAAAATATTGAAAAAGACTAGTGACAGATATCCGACTCATTGTGAAACACCATGCCGAAAGTGTGTTATCGATTTTTTTCCCATCACTGTTTTTTAGGAAAATCATTCGAGGCGATGTCATACGCCAAACCTTAGCAAGCTGTGAAGCAACAGACTCATGTAGCTACAATTATTTAAAACTAATTTAAAAACCCTGAATAAATCTTGGTCAAAAAAATGTTGACTGTATGACTTGAACGACTGTGATTTGAATTCTCAAAAGTTGTAAGGCAGTCATTAAGGCGAGGCATTTTCGCGCGAACTACGATTTTAGGAGGTGAGGTGTGGGGGGCCGCCCGCGCGTCTCACTCCGCGCGCTGTCCATTTCTCGTAACGTTAGCACTACGCCACAGTATAAATATTTCAGCTGTTATACTATGATCAACTTCTATTAATGTAAAATGTTATTTTTGTCAGTTTTAAATAAGCTAAGTAATAATTTATTACTTTATATCTATAAATATAAAACAAAGTCGTGTTTGTTGTTTGAAAAAAAATACATAGGTTATATTAATAAAATTGCCGTGACTTTGTATATTCGCTGCTTAGATAACATGCAAAAAAAATATCACCACATTTATAACGTTTATTATCGTATTATAACATTCTGTTTGGATATTCTGCTTGGATCTGTTTTTAGGGTTCCGTACCCAAAGGGTAAAAAACGGGACACTATTATTAAGACTTCGCTGTCTGTCTGTCTGTCTGTCCGTCCGTATGTCACCAGGCTGTATCTTATAAACCGTGATAGTTAGACAGTTTTTTTTTTAGAAGATGTATTTCTTTTGCCGCAATTATTTTATTTATTTTGAACACATACAGTCGTAACAACAAATAACAACAAATATAAATTACCATAATTATTACGTTTATGATTGTATAAATTCAGCTTGGTTCTGTTTTGTGTATTATGTGACAAACTAATGATGTTATAATATTATACTCACTCATTATTGATATTATTTTGAGATAATTTATCATCACATTCTGCAAGTCATTCTTTATCAGCTGTAGAGTTTATAGTCAATAGTAAATAATATAAAAAAGAAATAGATCGGCCTATTTTATGGTATTATTGTTTAGTACATGATCCACTTACCCATCTGTCGTTGAAGTATTGAAATTCACAGGTTGCAATTCTACTAATGCACTGGTAGTATTAGATACTCGAGACTGCTTTTTCGACCTAAATTAATTAATTATAGAGTTCTCGTACATAGGTACATACTTTTGGTCATACTGATATAATTTAGTCTGTGGCAAGTAATGACGAAAATTTACGAAATCAACTAAATTTATAGAAAATTCTCATATACCTGAGGAGAAACATAAAGAATAAAAAAATTGGGCCACTTTTAGAAATATTGTTGCGTGCTTAGTCATTTTACTTTAAAAAAAAGAGTAAACTTCATAATTTTACTATAAAAGGGAGTAATTTACATACCGTTTCTTATAGTTCTCTTTCCCTGTCCTTCTTTTAGATATTAACACTGATTTCTTCCTAACTTTATTTTTTTTATTAGCCATTTTCAATTATTACACTGTGGCAAGAATGTAAGAACGGGCGGAGAAAATTTGGCACAGGTCTAACGTTGGCAAGCGCCCGATTGCGACTGACGGGGTAGCGGGCGGCGCGGCGTCTTGTCAAACTGCTGGGATATATTCAAGTTTTGGGATTAATAATTAACTCAAAATTATAGGACTTTAGTTGAAACCCAAATTTTAGCAGGTTCTCTGTAGTATTTAAAGAGAAACATTTCTATATAAAAATGATGTGTAAAGTCAGAAATTTTATTAATAAGATATTCGATTTAGACTTTTACATTAAGCTGTCTTTGGAATTTTTTATGATCGAGTAAAGTATACCCTATCGTGTAACAAATTAGCACATTCCTCAGACAATATCCTTAAGTATATTGTATATTTTTTGCAAGACCGATATTAAGGAGTAAATACCTAAAAAATGTGATATAGTAAAACGTTTTTTCCGCTTTTTCACTGGTGACTCGCCTTAAGCTATGTCAGACGCCCTAAGGGCGGCTTGATAAATTCTCGACACCAGACACTGTCATTCGCTAAGAAGAAGTTCAGAAAAACTTTGGTTTATGTATATTACGAATTGCTAGACAGAGATGCACAGAATACCTAAATGTAAAGGACAACCGCGCGCCGAATGTGCGCTCTTAAATCATTAAAATGAGATACAAGCCTCTTAATTTCTTTAACGATAATAAATTGCCTGCACATTTACTCTGTCAAATAAGCTTGTTTATGCATTATGATGGTTTTATTTGTCACAGCTTCGGGTAAATTGGTTGTTTAGTTTTTATTTTTCTCCTCCGCGAGTCAAATTTTCATTACTGAGCGTACTGACTCCGCTTAGAATTGATAACGAGTTGTTTTGTGCAGATACATCGTGGAGGGCGCCCAGGTCCTTCCACTGATGACACATGTCCTTAGATTTTGTGGTCAAAAAATGCCTTCCTTATACATTTTGTAGTCTGAAAGCGATTAACTTTTTGTATCAAACAGTTATTTTTTTGTGTTAAAAAAACTTGCCAGCGTTTAAGCACAAATGGAGATGCTTTTAGTGCAAAATGAAAGGAATTGAATGGTTTTAGCTGCCATTTACCTACACACATTTTTATTTATTCAGTATTTCGTGCGTGTTACACCCTAGGCTGCAGTAATGCTTTAATATCAGGCAGGCTGTAATCAAACGCAAACCTTTCCTACTTAAATATATATAAATAACTTATCTTAAATGAACCGGGTTCTACTAAAGCCACTCTTCGAAAACTATGCTTACCTCTGTATAGTATAAAACCAACGACTGTAATAGCAACTCTTACACTGTTCTTCTTACATTCTATAGTTCCTAAGCAGACTATTCGTTCCGACGCTTACTAAATCAAATCAAACGCAATTATGTAGAAAATAAATTGATTAGCGTCCAAAATAATCCCCCTAATCCGGTTCAGAAGAAAACAAGTGACAAAACATACATTCAAGCCACTTTGACAGCGGTAAGGCAATTAATGTCAATTTATCCTCACTTGTCAACGACGACATCTTTGTTTCGCGCCATTGTCTACTGCCAACAATTGTCAGCTATAAAAAAACTATAAACGTCTTAAAGGTATAGCAATAAAGTACAATATCGATTGACCGTTGACTTCCCCAACTGTAAAAGTAAATTTGCTTCCAGCGTTGACAGACTCAAACGCTCGGTATTCTCTCATCCGCTCTCTGGTAATAGAATTTTACAGCTTTTTAATGAGCCCAAGCTACTTACTAAATTTCGAGAGGCGACACTTCTTTTCATGTTTATTTACTTTTTTTTCTAAGCGGTGAATAATTACTGGGCAGAAAGATTTAGCTAACGAGACTCGGGACGCGAGGAGATTTATCTTTTCGTAACAAATTTAGAAAATGAGACATCAGTCGCGAGCGTGTGTGCGTGTTCGAAGTTTGAATTGGTTTATTTGTGTGCAAGGAACGCCAGGAAACCAATTGGGATGGCTAATTTGAGTTTCGAATGTTTCGATAGCCACATTATGCCGTTTGAGACGCCATGTTTTTGGCAGCTCGTAAATAAATTAAAACGATGCTCCACGGAACGACTCGTAATGCAAATTATTGCTCGAAAATACTTTGATTCTCTTGCATGTTTCACAAAAATGCCATTTATTTTAAAATGCAGACGTTTTATTAGGTGTAATTTATCAAATACAGAGACTTGGAAATAAGTCTGTACCTAATGGTTATTTATTATGCCAAATTACTTTTAAACATAAATAATTATGCTGTCTACTAGGTTTCTTCGTCCAAAGGTACAGTTGTATAGATTAGATAGACATACACAATGTTAACAGTTATACAAATATGTACCTATTATTGTATTTATCATAAACTAATCATTGAGCTTAATAAACATAATGTTCAATAGGTACCTAGACATTATATTTGCGTCACCAGAATTTCCATATAGGCTAAGCTCCATAATATAACTATAATATATGATATAAAAACAGCCCTATAATAATAAACACAAATAAATAAGAAATGTTACCAACGAATTAGTCATAAAAAGGCATTTGAAATAACATATTAGTTAATTGGCGCCAAAAATAACTAAAGTCATGCCGTAGTGTCAAATAGCGCGGAAAGGCGCGAAGTAGTTTTTAAAACCTTTTTGAACGAATCATATTTCTTGGCTCCGCTTTCAGAGATTTATTGGTTTGTTTTTGTTGGCTTTTTGAACTTTTAACCTTTTTACGGATAAATATGGCATTCCGTTTTGGATCATATTATACTTACATATGTATCGACATTTGTGTCTAGTCGATTTGAGCTCTCGACACTAGATTTGATAGAGCCACTCTAAAACCACTACAATACAATACTTTTAACTTTCCTTTTTTATCCATCCATATAATTAACATTTAGTCATGTATAGGTACTTGCTTGACGGTTAATTATATATATTACTAGCTTTTGCCCGCGATTTCGCTCGCCCAATTATACATATAAACCTTCCTCTTTAATCACTCTATAGTCTTATATTAAAAAGAACTGCATCAAAACCTGTTGTGTAGTTTTAAAGATCTAAGCATACATACA
Source organism: Macaria liturata (assembly GCA_964023185.1). Classification (NCBI taxonomy): domain Eukaryota; kingdom Metazoa; phylum Arthropoda; class Insecta; order Lepidoptera; family Geometridae; genus Macaria; species Macaria liturata. The sequence goes on along the minus strand of OZ026810.1, from coordinate 13,727,111 downwards.
TATATACATACAGACGCGGAAAGCGACTTCGCTTTATACTAAACTTGGATTTTTACATAATACGATGGGCTATGATTAAGTACAATTTTTGCTAAATTTAGCATTTGATAACTTTAGATCTTTTTACTTCTGCTGTTGTTTACGAATAACTTGGTACGTAGTTGAGGTTTAGTGTAGAAACTAGTGGGAGCTCGCGGCTTCGCTCGCATTAATAAGTAAAAGTTTCATCCCCTATTTCACGCCTTTAAAAGTGGCATTTCCAAAATTTCTTAACGGGTACCTACGTCATAACGTCTACCTGCATGCGAAATTTCAGCCCGATCCGTCCAGTGGTTTGGGCTGTGGGTTGATAGTTCAATATGTCAGTCAGTCACCTCTTAGTTTCATGTATTTAGATATATGAAAATAAAATGTAATATACTTTTGTTTCTTGACATATCATCCAACTTGTACTTACTTTGAGGTCTAGTTAGTACGAGTAGGTACATTCCACAAATATAATAAAGGCGAAAGTTTATGTGTGAGTGTGTGTTTGTTACTTCTTCATGCTCACAAGGCTGAATGGATCTAGATACAATTTGGTATGGAGGTAAATTAGACATTGGAATAAAACATAGGCCACTTTTCATACCGGATTAACGTGGGTTGCACCGCGGGGCTCTGTTAGTGGTTTATATTATGTTCGTGGACCACAAAATCCGAGGAAAAATTGTATTATCAGCCCAAAGGAACTCCTTCAATTAATGACTAGCTGTGCCTGCGACTTCGTCCGCGTGGAATAGTCAATGTGTAGTTATTTTGGGCATCATATTTATTTTTGCAAACACCCACGACTTGAACCGTTATCGCAGCGCACGCAACGGAATCCCTCAAAGATGAATAATTTTCCCCGTTTTTTTCACATTTTCCATTGTTTTTTCGCTCCTATTAGTTGCAGCGTGATGTTATATAACCTAAAGCCTTCCTCGATAAATGGTCTATTCAACACAAAAAGAATTTTTCAATTCGCACCAGTAGTTCCTGAGATTAGCGCGTTCAAACAAACAAACAAACTCTTCAGCTTTATAATATTATATAGTATAGTATAGATTCGGCTGGGAGTCATGACTCTCAGTAATGTGAAATGCGCATAACACATGTAACACATAAAACCTACTAGGTATATAAGGAAATTAATTACGTTCAAAACCTATGATTATCCTGTAAGTATTTTCAGTATTACTATCAACTTACGTCATATTAAAATGTATTAGGTATGTTATACATACAAAAATAAAATAATAGTGACGCAAGAAATAGTCACCTAATGTAATAAATTCCTAAACCCAAACTTTCCGTAAAGGATCAATATATATAGTCTGTGGGAAATTTTACCAGCATACCGGAATAAAACTCGGTGGTAATTTGTCGTAAAGTTATTTTATTAATAATACTTACCATAAAAGTTTTCAAAGCAGATTTTAATGCAAATTACATCAATAAACTCAGCATTGTTTTATTGAGAAGAAAATGGCTTTTTTGGCTCTAGCTTCGTGGGCACTCGTTATTTCTCCGAATTACGGTCCCAATTCAAATGTCACCGACGTTATCGTCAAGACCGGAAATTGGATTGAAGCTGCAACACATAATTACAAAGAAGCTATGTGTCCCCTTTGGAAATATATATCAAGAGATCAGCGGCCATCTTGTGATTGTAATGGTATCAGAAGTCCTATTTTACAACTCTACCATGGAGGTCGAAGAAAAGAGGTCGTACCTTTCATTCCCGTCAAAACCAAAGAAGATTTTAAATCAGCAGTAAATGCTAAATGCAACTGCCCAGACGGTACACAATTTAAAAACAAATATATAGTGTTTAATAGTAATATGAAAAAAGGCTACTTTTTAGCAAAGCACTGTAAATTTGATTTAAAAAGTGAGTCGAATAAATGTTTCACGAAATTGTACGCAAATAAATACGCTTCGTATTCCGAATTGACAGCAGTTATAAAGCAACTTCAATGGTTGAAGATGGATTTGTGGAAATTTACTTGCGTAGGACCGGAAAATTGGCTGAAGTTTAAAGGACATTATGGTAGAAAATAAATGGTAATAATTGATAATTATGCGAAACTAATAAGAATGAGTGTGAATACCTGTTTCAGCATTTCTTACATTAAAAATACTACACGAACTAAATGTTATTTATTTATCGTTTAGCATTTTTGTATCTCTATTTATTATTCATAGATTTAATGTTTATGTAATTTGATTCAAAACATACCTACTTAATACGTAATTTAAAGCACTGTAAACGTTACAAAATGCATTTATTATATTTCTTTATAGTGAATTTAAAATTCCTGTATATTTTTTTGTACAATTAAGTATTATTTATAAGTTTGTAATAATTAAAACATTATGAATGAACACCTTTTATTATTTACATATAATATAACTACCCAATAATACATTTAGTAAAGTGAAATTTAAAATTAAATAATAGTTCTTTAACTTAAGTAACACTCAGGTGATCTATCCTTAAACCAATATCACCTGAGTTTTACTATGTATTCTGTGGTTTTACTTAAGTTGGGAAATAAAAGGCGTTATTTATATATATATAGAAGGTATACAGTAATACAAAAACATAAGTAGGTATATTTTGCTGCGATTAATCAGCATATTGCAAACCTCGGTTGCTCACTCAATGAGTACTTACCTAAAACCACAGCTAAAACTTCCCTTTTTAATTTTCGTAATAATTGTAGAGGAAGTGCAGGGAATTTGGAATACATGTTTGAAAAAAAATCGTACTGGCTAAGGATTAAGAGCAATAAGAGTGAAAACTACATGTTTAGTTAGTGAAAGTATTGTATTTTTAGCATAAAAATTATAAACAGTCTTATTCTCCTACAACTGGCATAAATTTCGGTTTATTCGCAAAATCAAAGAAAGGCACCGATTACCTTACGTGAATATAATTTGGAATAGGGTATTCCAAATTATATTCACTTTAAGTAACTGTCTAATAAGCATCATATACCTACTTATTCTTTACAAAAATCACATATGTAACAACCAGAGTCGTAGCCAGCGCATTCACTATGCCCCCATCCTTCACACATAAAACATTGTACCCATTCCTCTTCCCTTTGATCGTCTCCATATTTTCCATTACAAAACAAACAAGAGCAATCATTTTCTGTGGGCTGTTTTATCTTGTCGTCTAGAAATTCTTCTTCTGATTTGTCTGATGTGAATGTAGCATCACTATCAGAATCCGCTTCTTGTAAAATTTTTCTTTTAGTAGCAGTCTTACTTTTCTGTTCCTCTTTTTCACCAATTTTCTTACCTTTTATCTTTGTCTTTTCTGTCTCTTGCTGTTTCCCATCATGTCTTCCTTTTCCCTTACCCTTCCCTTTGTCTGTCCCTATCCCCTTTCCTTGGCTTTTGTCTTTGCTTTGAACTTCATTTTTATTCAATTTTTCATTTCTTTTCTTTTCTGCTTCTTCCAATTCGGTTTTGTAGGGTGAACTAGAAATAATTTCAGATTTTCCTGATTTTCGACCTCTATTTGACGTACGTTTTTTAGCTGTAGGTACAGGTGATATGTCAAACGGTGTGGCAACAGAGACACTATGACAAGGACCTGGGTGATTTTCTTTTTCTTGAACTCCAGTTTCATTACTGTCATGATGACAATTTTCCCTAAGATGACTTGATTCTGTCAGCAGTGTTGATTGACCTGGTTGTTCACCGGTGTTTGATTGATCCTGTTCTACTGGACTACTTCTCTCCTCCTCTAAATCTTGAGCCGCGGCAAGATAGTCTGACTCCATGAAGACATATCTATTAAATGGATAGATTCCACCGACGCTGAAGCCTTTAGCTGCAATTTCTCCGGTCTGACATTTGCGGTATGCTTTACCAAATAATTCAGCTATATCGTAAGCTGTAAGGGCTTTATTATTTTCACGCAACCACATACGAATTTCCTCACTATAGTAGGTCTTAAGGGGGCCCATGAAGGACTTGTCTAAGGGCTGAATTTTGTGTGTGCAGTGTGGTGGCAGCGAAACCAGTGTTATATGATTTTCTCTCGCTTTATCTATTATTTCAAGGTTTTTTGTATGGCTAAAGTGGCCATCAAACAAAAGAAGAACTGGTGATGCTTCGGATGGTTTTACGTAGTCAATGAAATGCTGGAACCACTGAGTAAACAAGTGTGTCTGTATCCAACCAGATGGATGTGCCCGTCCAATTGATCCCACAGGTGCACCTTTCATCAAAAGTTCGCTCATATTTTTGCGGGGAAAAATCATCATTGGCGGCACATACATCCCAGCAGGACTCATACAGGTCACCACCGTAATCAGAGAACCTCTTTCAGCGGAGGTAATGGCCCCAACTTGTTTTTTGCCACGACGAGAAATTACTTTGGGAAATTTAGATTGGACAATAGATAATCCAGTCTCATCAACATTAAAGATTCGAGCAGCTGGAAACTTTTTCTCGTCGTAAACTTTTTCAAGATTATCATAAAACTCGTCCATTCTTTCTTTTGTAAATCCATTTGCTCGTGCTAATGATGTTCCAGAAGGCTTCCGCATTGATAATATATCCTTATGCCTTAAAAGAAATCCCTTCAGCCAGTATCTGCCAGCTCTTTCGTCCTTAAATGGATTAGGCAGATTGTTTTTAACAGCAAGTTGATAAGTTAATCTTCTCATATCCATTTGAGTCAAACCATATAGTTTATGTTCCATTAAAAGGGCATATTTTACTAGCATGTCCTCAAAAGCTTCATCAAACACTGGTTTGCGACCAATCTTTTTTGAAAGAATTTCGGGTATTGAAAGATCTGTTTGATTTGCAAGCCGAAAGACAGTAGTTCTCGGTACGTTAAAAGTATTTGCTGCCTTCAAATACCCCATTTTTTTTTCACGAACCGCTTGCACTGCAGCAGCCATATCCTCTTTACTCCACTTCTTTCGTTTTTTATATTTTTTAGCGGAAGTGGACATTGCTAAAGCAAAAATACAATATTAAAAGGTAATGTACACTAACTATGCATATAATTTGGAATATTCCAAATTTACATCACCTACCCTATACCAAATTGGCAACAAATCTAACCTAACTTTAAATTTTTGTGATTTATTTATGCAAAAAAAATATTGCAAAATAAGCATTAATATGAATTATCTATATACCAAACAATATATTGGCATTAGTGCAAACATACGAATATGTCTAAAAGTTAAGATGCGAATGGATTTCTAACTTACTTGAAAAGTTTTATAAACAGCACCTCTGCTCGCTTGATGTTTGTCACGACACTAACAACAAACATGGCGCATTCCAAGCTACGCCCTTTTCGTTGACTAAAATGTAGACTATTTGATACCAGTGTGTTTTAACAGATGTCGCTACTAGGAACTTGGGAACTTCAGTATTCCAAATTACCGACAGTATTCCAAATTACCTGCCTTTCCTCTATGCTTACTTAACTACATATTAAATCCATTTAATATCTAGGTAGTTATTATGATGAGAGTTTGTGTATGATTTTTTTACATAGGTACCTACTTCATTGTTTCCTCTTAAATTAATTCGTTAGGGGAGTTTTTTTTGGACAGATATGAGTACGTTTTAGGTACATCATGGTGGGCACCCAGATCCTTCCACGGAAGACACATGGCCTCGTATATTGTGGTCCTCAAACATGTCGGTTTCCTCACGTTGTTATCCTTCACCGCTAAGCGAGTGCAAATCCACACATAACTTGAAAATACAAGTCATTGGTGTGGGGCCGGATTCGAACCAGGTTGCGTCAGGATGAAAAGCAGACGCTGAAACCGCCGAGCCACACTCGCTATGTTCCTCTATCTTAAAGGCAACAAATGCGATGATCTTTCACCACTAAAGTCTAAGATGTTACACGCTTGTCTAAGTTAAAGCTGTGGTAAAAGTAAATACTAACAAACTATCCTCTCCAGGATCATCCCTATCACGCGGCAAGCGAGCTCGCACGGCGTTCAGCGCGCAGCAGATCAAGAGCCTCGAGGCCGAGTTCGAGAAAAACCGGTACCTGTCAGTGGCGGCGCGAGGCAGGCTGGCCAGGCAGCTGCGGCTTACTGAGACACAGGTATTACTCAAATAAACATGAAGACAAAAATGTCACAAAAACAAAATGGTGGCGTTGCCAACAAGGAGACAGGTCACAGCTTACTAGAGCCACCCTGCACAAGCCCTGCACCCACTCCGCACCGCATCGCCTCCTGCGGCTAGCATTCTTTATATGGATTTGTATGGTTATGCGCTCAATACATCAACTCCGTAGCGTCACCGGATCGCCTCGGTCGTAAGCCCTCCACGCGCGGAAGGCGGGTTGACCACTCGGTGACAACCACAGAAATCTAAATAATTTATTTAGATAATTTCTGTGGTGACAACTCGCTCTCGCATGCTTGCCTTGCGTTGACTGCGCGTTGCCAACGCGCGGGTCCCGAGTGGACCGCGCGCTGCCTTTTTGTTTTTTTTTTGTTATCGAGTCTTCAATATGAGACAGGATGTATATAGGTATAGTATGAAAAAAACGAAACACACGTGTAGATCTAGTGCCAATTGTTAACAGACTACTCGAAAATTCGTGGAGCAAGCGACGTCCACTTGTTGACCACTCGGCGGTCACTCGTTGACCGCGCGACGTTTATTGGGGATAACGCGGCGCCCACCCGTGGACCACCTGTCGACAACGAGTGGACGCCGTGCAACGAGGCGGTGCGGGGTGGTTGCCGGGTGGCTCTAGTGAGCTGTGACCTTAACGATAACTCTCAGACTCCTTGGTCGACACAAAAAGTGACACCATAGAGTAATTATTATATACCTACCAGAGTGACACCTTCCAAGTGCTATACATACCTACGATAAGTAGGTACCTACTTCTTAGCAGCGCAGCGCGAGCCTTAGCTATTATCTGTATTTTTTTAAATAAGAATGAACTCTTAAATTTCTTTTCAGATCAAAATCTGGTTCCAAAACCGGCGAACCAAATGGAAGAGGAAATACACGAACGACGTGGAACTCCTTGCTCAGCAATACTACAGCAGCCTCGGCATCGTAGCACCACGGCCTATGTTCGTCGGAGACCGCCTCTGGATCTTTAACTACCCAAACCGACTTCCACAGCCACAACAATGGCTAAAATCACACAACCTAATCACACCACAAAGCCAAATATTCCGCTCGATACCAAAACCCGACATCCCGCCTTATTTGACACCACCTCCTTACATTGAAAGAAGTTTTTTAGCAAACAGCATGGCGGCCGGTGTCAAAATTCCCGCGCAAAATCGAATGTTGCCCCGCGAAGTTTATCACAACATGGCGACAGCGCAAAGAGGTTTGGATGTTTATAAAAATAACATTTTGAGCCACAGCAGTCCTCCGCAAGAAAGTAACGTGGACCATTTGAGGAGACTTGAAGAAAACTTTAGCATATAAGCTCTCGTAAAAAATATAACGATGATACATTATTTTTCATAGTATTGTAAAATGCCTTACCTAAGCCATAGAATATGTACAGAGTATTCTAGGGTCAAACTAAGCTAATTAGACGATGTTTAAAGCAAATATTCATATTTCGAATTTGAATGAAACTAGTACCTACTTTTGAAATCGTATGAATTTATGTCACACCTGCAGTTCCTATTATGTATAGGTACCTGTAAATAAAACAAACTTTACCAAAGATATGAAAAGCCTTAAATAAATTCAATTATTGACTGTCAAAAAATGTATTTAGTAAGTACCTACCTACATACATTATATAAATATTCAAGTTAAATGTTAGATAGAAATTAGCAGTCCCAATTTGTGCGTTAATTTGTTGTAAATAAAATAAAAACTTGTTGATCGCATAAGTTTTGATTATTTTAATTTTCCAATCACCCCATTTGTTCTTTTATTTTTATTCTTCCTTATTTCTGTGTACCGGTTAAATTAAATTATAAGATCAGAAGAAAAAAAGTACCTACCGCTAAAATATGTGATAGCAGCGCTCCGCGATGTTACCCGCGTTTGTCCGGGATAAAAAGTAGTCGATGTATTAATCCAGGGTCTATCTTAACTCTATAGTGTAATAGATAGAGAGCCCTCTTGTCTCTTTTTAATACCAATCAGATTGAAGCGCTCTCTGGAAATCTGAACTAAGAACAATAAACTACATAGTCCCGAAAAAAAAAAACCCGGTACCGTTTTGCAAAATCCCGAAAACCCGGTTCTTAAAATCGGAACCGGGTCTCGATTCCCTAATACCTACCTACCTTAGTATTAGATTGTATTTTTTTTACTAAAGCGACATCTTCCATTTCGTTTTCAGTTCAACAAATTCAACAAAACAGATTAGTAGCACTATATTTCTATATTTGCATTTTGTTCCAAGTGCCATCCCCCTGCTTACCTCTGTACAACATTTCGTTTAAATCGTTTGAGCGCTAAGAAGTAACAAACATAAGCTTACACACAACTTTCGCATTTATAATATTATTGTGAAGTTATTTAGTTAAGAGTAACGGTATCACTAGGAAATAAGTTTAAGACTATGGAATACCAACTAAAGTTAGTTCATGGGATTAGTTTTGAATAGCACCTAATATAAATGATACACACAAATAGGTTTACATACATAATTTATTACTATGGTACAGTGTTTGATAGTTCACCAACAGTTTTAATTTTTTTTCAAACGTAACTCATAACCTTAGGGTAACCAAAGAAATACAAATTTTCAACCGTACTCGCGTACTTTTAAGTTTTAACAAATTTTTAATTATTTTACACATTTATTAGAATTACCACGCTTGTTCCGTAAATTAATTAATCCTGATGTATTGGGTTGTAAAAAGGTTTTTTAATTACTAAATAAGTTTGCACCTGACCACTTTATATACTAGATATTATTAATTAAAATTATTGTGAATCTTTTTTTAAAAACCCAGAACTAGATTAAATAGCCGGTCTTCAAATAAATTTCATAAGTAAAAATAGCATAATCAATAGTTTTAGATAATTATGCTAAATTACTTTAGAATTGTGGTCAACCCCTAGTACAAAAACCTTTTTCAGTTTTAACATCTGCCATTTTTCTTTGCATCTCGCTCTTGCATACAGTTTTTATACAGTGTAGAAGCGAGATGAAAGACAAAATGGCGGCTGTCATTTAGCCCCGATTTTATACACGTATGCTGTTTTTTTCCACTGTTTATAAAATGAATATAAATAATAATAATAATGTTCACCGAAATTATCTATATCGTTCATCCGCGCATCATACCTTTAGACGTTTAGACATTTCAAAATAGTTTATTCATATTCAATAATTATATAAACATAAAAATTAACGGGTTTTTTTTATCCACACATCCATTCTTTTTACACTTTTTTTTACACAAAGACAGTTGCGTTCCTCTCTTCGTTTGTTTTTAATACATTGAATCGGAAAAAAATGCGTACTCGAAATATGTTGTAGAAAAAAATTGTAAAAGCATAGCACTCTTTTATTGTCGTAAGGTTCAAGGTAGACGTTTAACTTCTGGTTCAAACAACGAGATATTAAGATTTATTAAAGTTCATAATTCGCCTTGGTAATTGTTTTTTAGCAATGTAATACATTATAATGAAAAAACATGGTTCTATTAAGTTGTTAAAACTTTAACCAACTTCAAGGTCATAAGATTATTACCCTTATTAACCGACTTTAAGAATGGAGGAGGTTCTCTATTATAATTGTATTACATTACTCAAACGAAACATGGTCATAATAATAAAAAAAAATACTAATCAGACTTATGTCATATGAATAAAACATTATTCCCTCACTCATATAAACTTAACAAAACTAGCAAAAATATATACAGCGAGTGGGATTCGAACCTGCGTCATGTCGATTCGGTGAAAACCGTGAAGTAAAGTTTAAATTGATTTTATTGATTCAATGACAACATTTTGGCCGTCTCTGATTGGTCCAATTTGTTCTTGTATTCTTGACGAATGATTTTCGCAATCTTAATTTCATGGTTATAACGTCAATTTTTGCTAGAGTTATTTTTAAGTTTATATACATTAAGGTACAGTTTCAGTAAAATAAGTAAATGTATTGGAATCAGCAACTGCCCACGCCGCTTAGTCGTAGCGGTTTAGAATGGCTGTTCTATGCCACCTTTGTATCCGTACATATAAATAACAACAGAAGATATGTGACAATAACTAAATTTGATTTTATGTAGATTGGAAGAAAATCTGCGATCTTTTTCATATCGAATGAGAGTGGCCAACTCTGGCGTTGAGAGTTTATCAAGCCGCCCTAGGGGCCTCTGACATGGCTTGACGACTGAGGCGATGCGAGCGCCTTAATAGTCTACTGTAATATTTTTTACATGCGACTCTGTGGCCTAAGATGGAGCATATCCGTTGGATTGGAAACGACACTTTTAGTTTTTAATAAACTATCATTGTAACATAAAAGTTCACCTGTTTTTGATCCTTGCTCTAATTCCCAATTCTTGTGGCAACCGTTTTATTTGATTTGTTAGAATACCGGTTTTAATTGATAGTCAAAGATTCCGCGGGGGAGTCACGACCCTCAGCGATGAAGAATACACAAGGCCACATTTTATCTGATGATAAGCGCCATGGTAGTCTATGATTAGAGAATATAACCTATTTCAATATCAATAACTTTATGAGAGTTTCATGATGAATTTTCTGAGTAAAATTAAATTCACAGTTTTTTTTAACTAAAACAGTTTTGCACTTGACCATAGTTTGCCTGATGGTAAGCAAAGGCTATGGCCTAAGATGGAGCGTGCTGACCCGATAAGAACCGAGTCATTCAACAATTCATTGTTATCTAGTACCCAAGCTTAGTATGGGGCTAGATGGCGCTGTGTAATATTTTTTTTATTAAACTAATGGTGGCTATTCCAAGAAATATATGTTTGTTTGTCTGTCACTGTGTCCGTCTGTTGTGTATATGTATGGATAGAGGCGCATGTATTAGCACTGATAGTCCTGTTTGATTCGTTTCCACACTTCACTTCGTATTGCTGTGCTACTGCTTCCGAGTACCTGCAAATTAAAAAAAAGTTAGTGTTAAATCTTCTTATATATTATAATGAATCGCAAAATGTGTTGGTAAGCGCATAACTCAACAACGCCTGGACCGACTGATAGATTTCTTTTATATTCTTATGTCTGTAAATTGCGTGCCCTATGGGTGGGAGTATAGCGGTCCATTATGTAATATTTTAACAACTGTGTAACCTATATTCCGCAATATATATTTTGAATTTGAATTTGAATTCGATTTGGCCAATTCTATTTTTTTTAATATTCGTTGAAGTTCAAGGATGGTTTTTACGGCGAGAAAAAATCGAAAAAATGCCGGACAATCCCTAAAAACCGCCCTTTTCTTTTTCCCATACAAACGATTTTTAACTAACTAAAGAGTAAAACAGTCAACAGACAGGACGAAGTCAGTCGGGTCCGCTAGTTGATGATAAATTGAATTGAAACTGTATAAATCGTTCAAAATTAATGTTTGTTTAATAGTCCATTGAAATGTTACATGAGCTTTGCATTTTTTAGAGGACGCAATTTTATTTTTGGGGCATGTTTGTGGGGTCAATAGAAGCTTAACTTCAAGTTTGTGGGGTGGCTTGTCCCCCGGCCGCCATCTTGGGAAAAGGGGTGGAAACGCTTTTTCGCGATATCTCGGAAACTATGCGTCTTACAAAAAAATTGTGACTACAGCCTGCGTGATGTTAAGCATTGCTGCAGCCTAGGGTGTAACACACTTACCTAGAAGATACCTATTAACTCTAGATTTGAAAACCCCTGGATTATACAAGGTAGATATGTCTGACGTGAAACTAAGTGCAACTTCGTTTCGTGTCAGACTTCAAATGCAGAAAGAGTTTCATTTATGTTACATAGAACATGGACGTTTCCGTGGTCAGCGTGGCATATTATCAAGTAGGCTAGC